>JAJHUR010092145.1:5185-17926 GCA_027495735.1 Lutjanus campechanus | reverse complement strand
GTTTAATTCCTGGTGTTATGTACACACTAAATGCTTGCACTTTGTGTCCTTTAATTTAATTGATTAGTTTGTTTTTGGAGTTTTATGTTCCATCTTTGTTGGCACAGGTTTTTGGCAGTCTTGACAATACACATCACCTATCTGTTTTGTGTTGAACTTTAAGTGGCTTAGTTCCATTTAGGATTAAATCATCCAAAGAAGGTTTTAAGGGGCCAGTATCGCCACACCACCAACTTCTTGTGACATCTATTGTTCCTCTAACAACATTTAAAGTTTTTGTATATGCTTGTCTCTCCATTCTAGCTATTGAATTAAGCACTCTTGTTTATCAACAGTATATCAGAGTTTCTTATTTTGCAAGTTAAGAGATATTTCTGCTATAATTATTAGTAAGATTGTTTGACAACCAGCCACTAAGAATACAAGAAAAGTAAAAGAATAAAACCTGTTTCAGTTAACAACAAAAGCCATTTGATGCACAGATATTCAGATCAGTAGTGTGTTAAATAAGTTAACAGTCCCTTTAAAAGCTTTCCTTCATTCACATGATGACTGTTCAAGCCCAGCGATGGTGGCAAGTCCTCTCTGTGGATGATTTGATATAACATTTCAAATATCAAAATAACATAAAGTTGACATCTCAGACAGCGCTTATAATCTGCCGTTTCAAAGCAATGCCCCTCTGAAAGAGTTAAGCCAGTGTGACTGCTCTAATAAAAAACTGTCAAGATCTGAAACCACAGAGAAACCCCATCAAGTGCATCTAAACTTCCTAAATCATATTGATGATAAGATCACTAAGCTGTATTTCAGTCCCCGTAGGGCAATAAACGCGGCTTATTTTCTTTGCATAATTGGTGCAGAAACAATTCTTACAATCCCCGTCTGACCCCGGATAAACGCCACGACTGGAAATTAGCTCTTGTGGGTTGCAGGAGTAAGTCGCGAGGCCTTTGAAGAGTCTTTTTTGAGCTCTGATAATTTGGGCCAATAGGGAGGCCTGTATGTGGATTGAGTGGTATGCTTCAGACTGAGCCAGGGCCTATGAGGCTTTAGAGAGATAACTCAGAATTACTGCTAATAAAGCTCTCCGGATTAACCCGTGTGAGTATGTGTGTGTTTGTGCAACTGAGCTCTCATCTAATCCTTGATGTATTCTTTTTCATTCACCTTTGGCAGAATGTACGTTACTGTCGAGGCACAATCATCTTGAAATAGAAACACAATATAACTTGAAAGAAAGAACGAAGAAAACCACACAACCATCATCAGCCAAACAGCAGTATGCCGTGTGTTTCACGTTGATTCGTCTGTGGGATTCAAATGAGCGGGAGCACACGTCGAGTGGGCTTGATGGCTCAATCAGTGCAAGTTAATTACAGTCTCAGTCGGGAAGAAGCGCAGACTGAGAAGATCACCTCAGCGCAGATTGTGGAGCACAGTTTCGGGGTTTGCTGAAGGGCACATTATGTGAGCTGAGAAAAGGAAGGAGGAACGGGGCAATGTGGCAGTGACGGGGTGTTGAAAAAAAGCAGCAGGCACAAACAGAGCTCCTCATTAGCTATTTGCAACTGCAGGGCATAACTGGAAAGTCTCACAAAGTGAAAAACAGAATCAAAGGCATATAAAACAGGGGACATCAATAAACAAGCCCTCTGTATGACCAATGAAGAAGTAATTAAATTGTGTTGACAAAGTCTGCCTGGTCAAAGAGACAACTGAGAAGCCAGCAAAGTCACTTTTATCTATATGGTGTCAGTTAAGGGAAACGCAGAAAATATGGTTAATTAGTTCCTCTTTGGCTGGGCCATTGTGCGGCACATTTCTGAAAAGGGTCTTTGATTCTCCTCTCATATTTGTACTCAGTTTCTTCACGGCTCAAAGGAGCAGGAACATTCTCATGAGAGCAAATAAAAGGTTTGAAACAATACAAACAGTTAGTTCAACTATATGAAAATAGTGCCTGAATGCATAAAAAGGCAGGTGCCATTTAGACTCCTCCTGGGTGCCGCTATTTGGGAAAATTAACAGCCAGTTAACGAAAGGTTTTTACAAAATGCTTTTAACTGCCTGTACCAAGTATGGTTTGTTTCTCCTGTCACTTTCAACTGAGGACAAGCCCCAGTGTGACGCTTTGGACGGGCTTCAAGAAATCTGGCATTAGTATGAGCTTGATGATATCCGATAAAACCAACGTTGGCTTGAATGAATGCTAGTATCAGCATATAGGAATTAATAGGAGAGCACCAGATGGTTCCATAATATGATTAAGAGCCTGTCAAAGCTCCCCTCTGTTTTACGGTTTGATAGGGATTTTGTTCATTTGTATTGGCACCAACATTTTCTTATATATTTTGCTTTATTAGAATAGTGTTAGCATAGTACTTGAAAACAGAAAAAATAGCTTTTATAAATCATATGCTTCCGAGCTTATCGGGTTCTTTTATCGATGGCATGTTTTTTGGCATGTTTTTCTGACAGCTGTGCATTGCAAAACAGTGGTGTCAAACTCGTGTCTATGCTGCTGGAAACTTGTTACAAGAAAGAGTTGTGGCAGAGATGAAGGAATCGTCCAAAGTTGGCTTTATTTCACAAAAAAATGGATAACAACAGTGCTTACTGTAAAGTCTATAAAGTGACAGGCCTGGGCCAATACACTTATCTCATGATTTGATACTATCACGATATTTGGATGCTGATGTGCTGATTTTTAAGTATTGCAAGTTTAAAATATTAAAATTTATTGCAATTTTTGTTTGCTTTTTTAACATGAGACCAAGTGAAAAAGTTGAATCATCATACACACCTAGAGTGTATTCATATTGCCAAAAACAATGCACATCACATGTTAGTCAGTCTTTGAGTTTTATTTCAGCAGCATCATTGCTATAGTGCATATAAAAGTAGTAAATAAATAAATAAATAAGTTTGGAAACACCAACAATATGTGGAACATCTTTCTACACAGTATGGGTTCAGATTTCAGCAGTGCCATGTGTTTGATGCTTGATATGAGTGGCACTGCTTCCAAAACAAGGCAGACAGGCTGAATAGATTTTATCTTTAACTAAGAAAACCTAAATGAAAATGAATGCTGTAGAAATATTCTCTCATTTCATCTATTTTAAATGATCATAGACAGATTGTTGTGACAGCTAGCTCTCAGGCTACTGCCAGCTTGACTAAAATTGATCAGGAATCAATAAGGGAATTGATAAAGAATAAGCAGAATCTATTATGACATTGGTATCAATAAAATATTATCAATACCCCTCCTTTTTCGTGTCATTTGAGTTCACCAATGGCAAGCTGAATGTAATATTTAATTAATTTTCAGACTACGATTGTTAACTCTGTTGTATCACTTGAACAGTTGGGAAATTTGCCACTTTGGTACATTCCTGTGGCACCCTGAAATTATGACACACTTTGCAGTTAAACAGCATTCAGAAATGTTTTTTATATTTAACATCAACAGGGCCTTGCATTACATAAGAGCCATACAAAGGAACAGCAGGAGTCTGCTTAACTGTATTGTGTTTTTTTTTTTTTTTTCCTACAACTAAATGCATACAGCCTGAAATCCCTGTTGGCTCTCCAAGCCTGAAGAACAGCTTCAGAGTGCTTTGACAGAGCCCCACTCAGGCCTTTTGGGAGAGCTCTGCCGCTTTAAAGTCCGCGATCATAGGGAGGATTTCACCACCATCAATGCACTCTGAATCAGCAGCTGGGGCTGCTGCTATGTCAAGATGACACCACTCAGAGCACTGCAGGGCACAACATGAGCAACACGCAGTATTGATCTTTTTGCCACACACTGCGAGACAAAGTAGTTCAACCAGACTTGGAGCTGTAAACTGCCTCCAAAGTGCACCCCCATCACCCGCCCTACTCGGAGTCTTATCAGATGTCCTTGTGTGGAAATAAGAGTTCTGAGAAAAACAAACTTTGCTCAATTACGGAGACTTTGGGATTAGATGACTAGAGAACTTTGAGGGGTTAATGAAAAGTCGAATAGTGTGACCTGCTAATTACAGATGTTAAACTAAGATAGTGCAACACTATTAAACCCGCTGCTCAGTCATGTATGAGCGTTTTCTGTCACATTGGATTTCCCTCATCATTTTTGAAGCAATTATGGTTATAACTCTAATACTAATGATGTACAGTATAAAGTGTGTGTATATAGGTGTGTATCTCGTGTGTGTGTGTGTGTGTGTGACTGCAGTTTGTGTATACGGTTCCACTGTTATGCACGTCATGCCGGGCTTCACTTGAACTCGCTGTATGGGACAGATTTCTCTGCTTCCATGAAGCTACTGACTCATGCTGGGGTTTGACTAACCAGGGGGACTGGGTGCAAGCTCTGCAATTGGTTGGCACGAACAAGGCCGGTCTGGGCTCATTAAATCCCCAGATGGCCAGGGCACAGGAGCAGCAGAGTGAATAGTATTATTACCCAGCAGGGTGAGCCATGGACCAAATGTTGTCCTGGTCTGGCTCAGGACCACGAAACCACATCGAACCACTTCTAGCTGTGAGCTCATCTGCTAAATGGTTTATCTCTCTGGATGAGCTCTTTACTGCTATGAGGAGACAAAACTACATTTTTTTTCGTGAAAGTGTAGAGTGTGCAATGTGTTCATCTTCACAAACGAGACTATAAGGTTGGTTTTGCAGTATTCACACGAAGAGCACAATGAAAAGCTTAGTGGTGGGTTCATGTTTGCAGATTTCAAGCACTTTGGCAATTGATGCAGCCAAATTAAATCACATGTTCAGTGCTATCAGCTACAAACACATACACTTGACACATATTTGTATCCACTACTGCATTCTCAGCAGTGGGTTGAAGTCAATAAATCGGGTGTTTTAGTAGTGCATTAAAGTGTTAAGGCCTACCCATACAGACCGGGGCTGCAGTGGCTACAAAGACACAATGTGGAGACCTCAAGAATGGAACAGTCTCTGCTCTTGAAGCTTGTATCCATCAAAGTCAGATCGGGGTTCAAAAATAAGCATTTCCTGATTGCCTGGGGCATGGGTCTGCAACCTTTACTTGTAAAAGCCATTTTTGAATACAAAAAATATTATGTATATATAAGATAACAATCTGTCTGGGGCTGCAACTGGTTAATTCTCTATTTTCCTCTGAGACTTTTCTTTTTTTGGATTTCCCAGCCAAGGGAGATGTAAGACTAGCCACTGGCAAAATGTAGAGGTAAAGGTGGGGAACCATAGACATATGATGCACATTGTAGTTGACAAAATAGTAAAACTTTTCTTTTTTCTTTTTTGAGTGTATAGGTTAAACATTTTTATAATTGGAGAATATAATATAATCATTTCACCAATATCAATGACAAATGAAAATTAAAAGTTAAAAAATGAACAGTGATTCGTTTCCATATAATTTTTTGTCGAATCCACAAGGAGCCACCAGAGAGGGGAAGAGCCACAAGCGGCTCTGGAGCTGCTGGTTGCAAGTGGCAAGTAAAATGCATCATCAGGCTAGTAAATCCAGCAAGTCACTTGCCTGATTGAGCAAGAGGTAAAAAAGTAAAACAGTGTTTTCTAGAGCTGATGATGGAAGTACTGTAGCTAAGGATTGAACCATCTCACTTGCTTCTCATCTCTGTTGAGAGTTGCACTTGAATTTATGCATTTATAAGCTGAAGTGCAAGTGAGCATTTCAATTATCCTTGGAGCGGAGCCGGTGCTTGTACGAAACATGAATGCTGAAGCAAGTCAGGTAATTGAAAATCTGATTATCACAGAGTATCATGTTAAAAAAAAAAAGTGCAGCTGTTGGCTGGGCACTCCAGTACAATTGTTCTTAAAAAGAAAAACAGGATTGACTTGCGTTCGAATTGAATTGAATTGAATATACATCAATAGAAAGATGAGAACCCTTTCAACCAAGTGAGGATACTTTTGTACTTCAGTTTAATGCCTCCACAAGAAATGTATAGCAACTTAACAGAGAGGTTATGAGCTGGCCTGTGAGGGTCTACCTTGGGCACTTTAGGTAGTTCAACAAGTACTTGGAAATATTACTCTTGGCAACATTAGGACATGCAGCTGCGTGATTAATTAAGCAATAAATAAAACCTCACAAATTGGCTCAGGACTGCGTGTCTAGCCTGAGCCGTTATCTTCACTCAATCATAAATCTAACCATAAACCATAAAGTCCTGTTTGAGGGCTGGCCATATTGACCTCATACGTTTCACAGATGTCCTCACCTTGAAAGTGTAAAACTCAAAATGGCCATCACTAAGAGAGAACAGAAACCCACACACACAACGTGCACTGTGTCAACAGTGTGAGAGAATGCGCAAACAGATGTAGCGACCAATCCGACTGCTTAAAAAGGAAAGCTGTTCCAACAGTGCAGATGGCCCTGGCAGGGACAAAATATCATCCAGAAACCCTGCTGTTTCTCACAGCCTAACTCACCTCCCACTTAACACCAGCCTCACATGGAACAAATAATAGAGATATTCTCAGTCAATGGAGCAGAGACGAACATGACAATATTCTGTTTGATATTAGATTTTAAGAATGAAAACATACCCAAAACAGTCGCTCGTCCTTGACATTGGTCTCCATCGCCCACAGATATTCATCAGCACACCAAAGCAACACAAGAGTAAGAAATCATTTTGCATGTTTGGACTTCACTCTTAGCAATATCTCATTAGCAAGGTCCTATTTATTAAATGTATCCAGCTCATCGCAATTCTACACCAAAGACAATCAAAGCGCTTTTTGAGAGGAGGGAAGAGGAAGAAGTCTGAAAAGCAACGTCTACTTTGGGTACAGGAGAGACTCATAAAGCAGAGAGAAAAATGTTTGGCTTCCTTATTATCTGTGGCACGCAGACAGCTGTGGGAAACTGAGAGGTTTATGAGTAATAGGATGAAGAATAGAGCTGTGGGCCCTGCCTCTGTGATTAGTTTATATTTGCCAGGCTTTAGATGTGTCAGTGCGTCCATTTTTTGCATCTCACTATATCATAATTTCACACGGGTGCTATACCAGTTTTTAATGGACTCAGACACCCAGAGGAAATTTGTTTCTTACAGACAAATTTAATCAATCACATGAAAATAGGGTGATTTCTCCTTTGTGCATTACTGAAGGCTTACCACTCTCCCACTAGAGCAACTATCGATGGGACCAGTTTTGCAAATGCACCACCTGGCCTTTAGGGGGCAGAAATGCTGTTGTTCCTTTAACCCTGCATGACATAGAACAAAACCATTCTTACAAAGATGAAATAGTTTAACAGCAGTGAGATTTTAGAACTTTGTAATTCTTTCAAGGTAATAATTACTTTGATACCTTCATTCTGTTTTTAAGGGAAATACAGGGATACACAGTTGGTATTTAAAATCATTTACAGCGTCTGAGACATTCAACCTAAAATGGTATTTTTTACTAAAACTTTTCATTGAAACATTGAAGATATGAGTCCTTCACATCTCATTGTTGCATGTATCCTACACATCCTACTCTAAAAGAAATTAAATAGTATTGAGATGTATCATATATGTGACATCTGTGTCTGCATTTAAATGTCCAAAAATAACTAGACCAATGTTAAATTTTTTGTTGAGTTATGTACTTACATTGTGCCAGATTTTTCTAATTGTGCTAAACAATGGACCAAATTTGAGTGAAATCCCAAAAAGCCTGCTTCAGTTTCTAAACTGCAGGTGGCACAATATTTGTTAAAGTGAATATGAGTGTCAAATTACTATTTCAAATTAAATTTAAAAAAAAGGAAATTAGGAAAAAAAGGATAATTCCCTCTAATATCGCAGATCATATCACAATTGCAATTTCTATCAAAATAATTGCAATTAGATTTTTTTTTAAACTTTCTTAACTACCTTAGTTTCCAATCATGTTCAGACAATGCAGAGAAATCCATCATTTTATTCAAGCTAACAGTGTGCTTCCCACTAGCCTCTCTTTCCGGGGAAACACAGGATACACCAGAGAGTGAGGAAGGAAGTTGGCAAACGTGACTTAATGTAACATGAATAAAACTTTAATACATTACCTCATCCATGAACATGATTTCTGCGTCGTGTCAGATAGATTTTCACCGGATCACAATCCCTCACTACTTCACAACTTTATCAAACTATGTCTTTTGTTATTCATTGTTATATTATACATTATATATTATACATTTAAAGATGTTTATAAGATACTGTGCAGTAGGATACTGTGGGTTTAACACCACTTTGTGAACCCATTTGTTACAGACAAAGCAAAGTGTTCCAAATTATTACAAATAACACTAATTTAAAAGATTAGAAAACCCGACACATAGATCAGCATATGAACATCAGATGCTGCAAGTACAAACACCTATAAATAGGATTCATCCCTCTGTAAATGAATAATTCATGCATGTAAGCATGCTCCAAATATCTTATTACACATGAATTATAGAAATATCTATTACGGCTGCAATGCATACTAAATAATTCCTGAATACATAAAGCATTTCTGCAGTTTCATTGGAACTTCATTCAAATTATATCTAATTGCTGCTGCATCTTCATTTGATATGATGTGCACTTTAACAGTAACAAAATCAGCCAGATACTGAAGCACTTTTACTTGAGCTGAGGAGGATAGAAATAATCTCTCTTCTTTTAGCCTTGAGGTTTTCTTTAGAGAATTTTGTCTCACGAGTGTTTTTTTGCACCGATTTCTCTCATCGGCCTTGTATCCAAAAGGTCGTTATTTGTTTCTCATATTTGATCCCTAATGGTTTTTATCCTTTGGAACTCGCTGCACTGATGTTAGTGTAGCTTTAACTCATCAACTTCTTTCATAACTTCACTTCTGCTTGCTTTCTTCTGTAGATCTCTCCAGTCTTATTAGTTATATACAAACTTATAGTGATTGATCTTTTTCAGGCTTACAGGGAATAACTTTAGACACAGTTTGAGATTAATTATTAATTAATAAAAAAGTTTATGGATAATTTTCACATATTCTAAATATTATAGCTATGTGTAAAATGTTCGCCAGAGGTTGAGAAAACACTGCACCGTCAGACTGGAACACGCTACAGAAAAATTTAAAACTCCATTATACATAATACATGGCTTGTACTGCACTTTTATTCCTTGGGATGTTACATATTGTAATGCTATCTGTTTTGTTTCATATTTGGAGTGCAACAGTCCAACGATGCAGATCAATACATCGATTCAGTGGTGAATGATGTAATATGATCGATGCAAATTGAAATCAGCGATCCATATCATTCCTGTGCTGCATGTCCATATCACTGTTTTTGCCTAAATTCACCTAAACAGTGTACACTATTCTAACATTTGTGTTTCTCCGTGTCTGTAACAGTTCTTTATGAAAATGTGACAGTGCTCAGACTGTTTAACCGAGTTGTATTACTTCTCTGAAACAACTTTGTTGCTGCAGTTTTTTTTCCACCTCGTCCTCAGCTCCATTACCAACATGAACTCAGGTGGATAGTGTTTTGCTGCTAGCTAAAACATGAGTATTTCCGACAATAAATGGGGTTTTGTATCGCTGTACTGTAGGCCTATTAGCTCCTAATTTATTATTTGTAAAACAAGTCAAGTTTCAACTGTAAGTTACAACTTTTGATATGCTGCTGCTGCTGCTCCTGGGACAAAGTGAAAGAAAAGCCACAGGAACAAAACTTTGCTGTTAAAATCTCACAGCAGGAATTACATTGATTGAGTGATTCAGAAAAAAACATAATTATTTGTATTGTTTGCCTTGTTTGTGTGAAGGGAGGTAAGGAGTATGGGCAGCCCGTATCGTCGCAGATTTTGTGATCTCTGCAAATATCAGATCGTTGTCGTAATCGATATTGTTAAAAATAAATAAATAAATAATAAAAAGTCAGTGACTGCTCTCCTGAATGGTGATAGTAGCTGAGTCTGCCCTGGTGCATAGGCAGTTAACCTGACTTCTGTAGTATTCAGTATTGGAGCTGAAATTGAGCAGAGACACAGCTGAAGAATCACTGTGTGCATCGTATCCCTGCACTCATCTCCCTACAGTTAGGTTTCCCGTTTGTTAATTCTGAGAGAAGACTGCCTTTTGTAAAACGTTGCAGTCTGCTGTGCGGTTCTGCTATGATGCTGTGTATAATGATGCGGAGGAAAAACTGATGGTTTGGCTGACAACAGAGGTTCGTCTGGGGCCTTTCAACTGATGAGGCAAATCATCTTCATATAGGGAGCCGATCTAATTTCAGCACCATGTTATTGCTTTAGAAATGACACTGATTGGCCTAAATAGGGAGCTGCATTTAAAGATCTAAATTTTTAATTTAGAGAGGCATTAACTTCAACTCAAGTGTTGATTAAATTTGTCTGATTTCAGCATGGTGTCCTTGATTTGCTCAAGGGGTAGCTGTGTCTGTTTTTAGTTTTTGTTTGTGCCTTTAGTGGCAAAGCGTGATGGTTTTTGTAATTTGGAAATACTGATATCAAGCTGACAATTAATAATCAGTACACAATTATAAACTTCCACATGAAGAAAAGGTGCAGAAATGAATAATACTGGGGTAAATCTTCAGGGAGTAAAGAAAGTTTTCCTTTCATCTTCATGAGTTTATGCCAAGAGGCTTTAGATGGTCTGTGTTTTGCCAGCAGAGACTCCATGAACAGACGGTGATTTTGTTGCATGAGCTTGTATGGAAGGCTGTGAGCAGCCTTTGAAGCTGAAGATGATGGGGAAACCTGCCGGTGAGCTCTGCGGGCAACGCTGGCAACATTTCTTTTCCTTTACATTTCTGAGGTGTTTGCTTGAAAAAAACTTTTTTATCTCCAGAGGTGGAGTTCTCTTAAGTGTGTTTTTGTGCATGTGCGTACACATCGTGTGTGTACTGATGTATGAATCTGTCATGGAAGAGTGAGGAAGACCGTTCATGTGAAAGAAGAAAACAGCATCTTGTTGTATCCCCTGAAACTCCTGAATGAATAATGAACTCACCTCTGACATGTGCTTTCACACAGAACTTCAGCTGCACAGAAAGGAAGACTGTGACAAGCTACAGATATTAAACATTCAATGATTTTATACAGATAATTTCATTGTTAAAAGGTATGTTTCATAAAATTAATATAAAGAAATAACAGAGCAATTCCAATTAGGATTAATGCACTTGAAAATGGTCAATTTTAGCCTTACAGTGAACTATAGATTTACAGTATTGTGATACCCAAGTGTGGTCTGTCTCACTCCCATTAATATCCTGATATTGATTTCAGCCATATCGCTCAGCCCTACTTATTTGTATCTTCACTTCTCCAACTTGAATCTCCTCCTCGCTCCTCCAAGCAGCACTAAGAGAACTGAAATAACCACAGTGATGGAAGACCTCAATCGATTTCCAGGTCACACGAGACCGGAGGTTGTGGGAGATATGAAATAAGAGGAATGAGATGCACCAATGATGTATCTCTCTCTTTGGATTGTTAAAAGTCCTTCTGGGAAGTGCAGTTAATCACCAACTCGTGGTGATGCAGCATGGCAGACTGAGAGAAAGTGGGTTCCCCAAGAAAGTAAATTATAACACTTCATTATGAATTAACTCCTGAAGCAGTTCAAATATCCCGTATTGATCATTTCTTCTCCTTTATTTTCAGCCATGATGTGAATAGCGCTCAATGCGAGAGGTTTAGGTTGTAAGACTTGATGTTTCAAGGTGGTGCTGAAATGATTAGTCTGTGAAATCAAATCAATTAAAATACAAAACTTTCTTTGGTTTCCCTTTCTCAAATGTGAGAATTTTCATTGTGTTTCTGTTTTATATCAATATAAACTGAATACCTTTGTATTTTAGACTGTCGGTCAGTAGAGTTGGGTGAAGATCTCTCAGCTGGGAGATGTGTGTGTGTGTGTGTTGAGTTTGCTACCTTTGTTTGTTAGGTCAAATAAATAAACAGCATAAACTCAAAAAACATCAAGATAAGAAATTGTTTTACACCTGTTTTCCTTATTAAATGGAAAAATACAACCATACATCTTCTTAATTCAAGTTTTTCTCTTTTACCAAACTAAGCCGAGTTCATCTTAACTCCTCATAAAACACACTTCATTCAAATCAACTGAAAAACAAAATACAACTCACCAAAACCGTCTTGGTTAGTCTTCCAACAATCACCAGCTCTTGTATGGTAGAACTAAATAATAAGTCACTGCGTTAGATGTGAAAATATTCTGGCTGTACAGGCAGTTTTCTACCCACTTGTTTTTTGGCTCAGTGGTTGTGTACCGTGCTGCTCAATTAGTGTGTGCCTGAGCAGCGGCTCTCGCTTGGTCTTAGGAAGCAGACTGTTAAATTAGCTAAACAAAATTGGCCAAAAGGATCACCCACAAAAAAATCAATTGGTGATTGATCATACAATCCCCGACAGCTCGTATTTTTCCAATCACCCGACCCTATCAGTCTGGAAAAAAAAAAAAGATATATACATTTAAGACATCAACTTGGGCCTTGAGAACGTGTAATAGTATGGACATTTCACACTATTTTTGACTTTTGATAGACTAAATGATTGTTGGCATAATCAAAAGAAATAACTGAGAGATTAATTAAAAGAGTTAAAGATTGATCAGTATCGAAAATGTTAATTAGTTGCAGCTGTACTTTAGACACCAGTGAGAAGATAGTAAAAATCTTTCCTTATCTACTGTGTATCTCATAAGATTATT
>JAJHUR010092143.1:0-21382 GCA_027495735.1 Lutjanus campechanus | reverse complement strand
CCGAGCGATTTTCATGTCGCATTTCATATCTACTGCGGCGAAAATTATTGTATAAGAAAGCACTACAGAACAGACACCTATGAAAACACCAATTTAATAAATTGTAATATATTTTCACCGCTCTGCACCAGGAGCCCCTCAAACTCTCATATTACTCAAATACATACTTTTAAAGAGCTGCGATCTAACGCAGATCAGTGATCTGCGTTAGATCGCCGCTGTTTAAAAGTACGTCTTTGTCATCATGTGCAGTATGGGGCTGTGATGTAGTGGTCTATTTGGCCGCAAACGCCGTTAATGAGCACGTTTGGGTTATTTTTCAAGATAGACTAAAAGGAACCAGTTACTTTATATGAGCTAAAACAAAATAGCAGGTTTGCCATCAAGTAACACGAGAGTGTGAGTGGCTCATGGTGCAGAGCGCTGCGTTGGGAGACGTTATTACTTTAGCTCAGGTGAGATCGAGCCCAGCCCTGCGCGATCTTGAAAATATAATTTATTAAACTGGTGTTTTCATAGGTGTCTGTTCTGTAGTGCTTGCTTATACAATAATTTTCGCCGCAGTAGATATGAAATGCGACATGAAAATCGCTCGGTCGCTGTCCATCTCCGTCCACTGACAACAAGTCGAATTGGCCCGCTCCCGTTCCCTCTTCCGGTTCAAGCCGAATTTAGGACATTCCCTTTCCGGTTTGAATGCATTTGTTAATTTGTTTCGGCACTTGTAAATTTGTTTCGGCGTTTGTAAAAGTGTTTCGCGACTTGTTAATTTGTTTTCCGAAATGTAAATTTGTTTCAGAACTTGTAAATGTGTTATGGTAATGTAATTTTGTTTTATGATATGTTAAAATGTTTTCCAAAATGTAAATTTGTCTCAAGATTTGTTAAAGTGTTTCACGTTTTGTAATGTTGGTTTGCACCTCCCGGCCACCGTACTTTTTCACAGTTTTCCAAGTCTTTTGTTGCCAGTCCCAACTTTATTTCTAAAATGTTGCAGGCATCAAATTCAAAATGTGTGTCTTTGTACTTTTGAATCTGAGGAGAAAAGTACGCGCATATCAGTGCTTTCTGTTTTAATTCACATTTTACACAGCCCCAACTTTACTTTCACTTTTAGTTGTTTTTTTTGTTTTTTTTACAGTGTAGTTTGTTATACTTTCAACAGTGCAGCTTGTGTTGCCAACTACTTTGAATGAAGGGCTTATGGAGTGACTGTTGGAACAATGATACCAGTGTATCAGCCGCTATAATTTACATTCAGAAAAGAGACGGCTTATTTAGACCGAAACATTTTCACAGAACCAAAGCGTCAAATGCAATTTAAAAAGCGGCTCATCATTTCTGCTGCCTGAAACAAGAAATTCAATTTAGCAGAGAACTGGAGCAGTTCACCTGACACCGTTTGAGATGTGCACCGAGAGCCCCTTTTATCGCACTTACTGTTATCATACTCCTGTATTATGATATAATGGAAACCAGTATCTAATTTCAAGGTTGCTTTGTGGTAAATTATATCGCTCTCACACCTATATGGCCTATATTTCAACTTTAGGAGTAGTAGAACAATTATTATTATTATTATTATTATTATTATTATAGAATTATTATTCCTCATTTTTATACATAGAGCAATTAAAATCTTTAACTGAACCACATTTTACTTCCAGTTTTTCCTGTTTTAGTTGATTTATACGCCCTAAATTTTGACTGTTTTTATTTATTATCGAGGTTTTTATTTGTCTTGGAGCTTTTTTTTAAATTGTTTTCCTCGGCTACTTTGAATATGAGGACTCTACCTCGGTGTATTCGAGTTAAAATAAAGGTTGAATGAATTAACAGGATAATAACTCACCTCCAAAAAGATGTTGCTTTACCCCGAGAGAGAACGAGCTGACGCACAGGTGCGAATGCAGTCAAGCTGAAGTCAGAGAAATGCTACAAAAGCAACTGTGACCTCGGTGCGCGCGCTGAAGCATCTGCTCGCGCTGACATGTAAGACGCCTCCTCTTTACCCATTCTTTGAAATGTGGTTCCTGAATACAAACTACATCACGGTTCTCTTTTTTTAGTGGGACTGTGCTGTGTGAAGGGAGGGGACGAAACAATAGCCTTAAATAGGGCAGCAGGTGTATGTGGTTTGGCAGCAGCACACTGACAGGATTTATGGTGAAACTATGGAGCGCCATTTACATCTGCGATAGAAAAAATACATCCCCATGGTAAGTCATTATGATGATATCAAAAAGTCTAAATTATATTTTTTTTTAAAAATCACAATTATGAGATTTAAAAGTCGTATTTATAGGATTTTAAAAAAATGAAATTGTGAGATCAAAAAGTCGATGGTACGAGATTAAAAAGATATATATATATATATATTTTTTTTTTTTAAAGTGGAAATGATGACTTTAAAAAGTCCTAATTATGAGATAAACAAGTCGAAATTATTAGATGAAAAAGTCGTATTTATAAGATTTTAAAAAATTTAAATAATCAGAGAAAAAAGTCAAAATTATGAGACAGAAAGGTCATATTTTATAAGATCAAAAATTTGACATTATGAGATAAAAAGTCAAAATTATGAGATTAAAAAGTCAAAATGATAAGAGAAAAAGTTTTATTTCATAATTTCGACTTTTTAACTCATTATGACTTTTTTTATCTCATAATTATAACTTATAACTTATTATTTTGTTATTATAAAATATAACAAAATAATAATAATGACTTTTTTTCTCATAGTTTCGACTTTTATCTCCTAATTATGATTTATCATGGGGATTTTTTTTATTTTGCTGGCAGAAATGGAATTCCATTCGAAACAGTTCTGATATCATTTTTTTTTTTTTAAATTATGTGACTTAAAATAGCAAGGTTTGTTGTAAGCAACTGGACTTGATAGAGTTTCAAGAACTCTATCAAGTCCAGTTGCCTACTACAAACCTTGCTACAAATATCTGAACCTTCACAGACATGACTTAAAGTCCAACTACTACACCTCTGCAATAAAAAAAAAGGGTTATTTTTTTGTTAACTGGCCCCTGGCCTCCAGTCATTTTGCAAAAGTGGCCCCTGCAAAGCAAGTAGAGTATCCCTGGTCTACACCATGTAATGTAACACAAAATATAAGTGATGAAATGTGTTTTTGAAGTTCCTGCACCAGCGGTCAAGCTATGTTTGCTACTAGGAAGTCTGCTATTGATTCTCTCTTTTCTTTCTCATTCTTTAAAGGGTGTGTGGATTTGTGCTTTGTCCCCAGTTTATCAGAGTCAAATTAGCAGAACCTTTTCAGTGTGTGAGAGCAGGTTTAAAGAGGGTCAGTTATGTCGTGCTGGTTTCAGAATGTTTGGACTGCAGGAGACGGCTCAGTAGAGGGGAGCTTGTACATCTCCATATGTCACCTCTATTTATTCAGTCACTTAGAGATTTAAATAAAAGATCATGTTATTCAGAAATGTCACACTTTTACACAAAAGCAACATTACAAATGTCCCTAAAAACTGAACAAGAGGCCAACTTGCCTGCAAATAAATTCCAGATATTAAAATGATGAACTAACCTATAATCTTTCATAGAACACTGATGTTTACACAGCTTCTTTGAACATAGTGATGGAGTATCTGGTAATTGGTCTAATTCAAATTAGCCCTTGGGATTTATAACACTGATACAGTGGTATAATGTCATAAAGTTATTACCACTGATAATAGTACAATAAAAGCAAAGCACTGAGAAGGTCCTCACACCATAAATACAGTCTCTGTATTCTGATTTAAAAACACAGAAGAATGCTTCATGAAATAGCAGAAAGAAGTGGGATTTATTCGGTTTGGTCCAGGGGTCTGCGACCTTTAAGACCAAAAGAGCCGCTTTTAGCTAACAAAAGAAAAAAAAATCTGCCTGGAGCGGCAACAATTAAATTCTCTGTTTTCCCTGAAGACTTTTCTTTTTCTCTAATTTGGTTATAGACACTCAAGAAGACAAAATTTAGAGGAAAAGGCACCACAACCACAGACGTAGGCACACATTTTAGTTGACAAAATATTACAACTTTTTAAAAATTTGGTGTATAGGCCACATATTTTACTGCTAGAGCCACTTTACACTGTACTGTTGAACTTTTATATATATACATATGTGTGTATATATATATATACACACACACATATATATATATATATATTTATATATATGTGTATATATATATATATATGTGTGTGTGTGTGTATATGTATATATGTATATATGTATATATATATATATATATATATATATATATATATATATATACATATATACATATACATATATATATAGTTCACAGGAAACACCATTACTAGATCTAAGATATTTTCAAAAGACTATCAGAGTTTATGTAAGAGGAAAAACTAACTTAATCAGAGTTATAAATCCAGAGGGCTAATTGGAATTAGATTGATTGATTTGATTGATCTCTTGAGAGGAACTGTGTGAACATCAGTGTGTCCACTGGAAGATTATGGATTAGTTCATCATTTCAATAAAAGTGATTTAAAGGTCCAGTATGTAAGATTTATGTGCATTTGCTTGCAGAATATGGCAGAAATTGAATATAATAAGTATGTTTTTATATATGCATGAATATTCTTTATAATCTTTGCGATATTCTGCCCATAAATCTCACACTGGACCTTTAAAAATGCACACAGAAATTAAAAAGCACTGTTTATTTGACAGTGGGAAATTAGGGACAAAGTACACTTACACACCTTTAAAGAATGAGCAAGAAAAAGGAAAATTGAGGAAGGTCAGATGGTTCATTGTGTCCCACTGGGACCCACAGAGCCACCACCTGTCACCTGTCTCTCAGCTCAGCAGCTGACTTATTTTAACGTATTTTAAACTAACTTATTTTAAAAAATACTGACAGGCTTTCTGGTAGCAATCATAGCTTTAACTTTGTTGTAAAAACTTCAAAAATATATTTATTTCCTTGTCACATATTTTTGTCCGGTTCTATGGTCTGGACTGGTAATTTCTTGAGGCTTATATGCAGATAGAGGACAAATTATGTGCAGATAACCTACAGTGCCTTGATAAAAGAGGAAGGACTTTAAAGGAAAGTGGAAAAGAAGACAAAGACAGGCGGCAGAGAGAATGCAGTTGAAGTAGCAGGTAAAGAAAATCATCTAGATATGGGCTGTTGCTGCCATGCTATGACTGTAAATGGTATTGCAATTCAGGGGGTGCGGCTGCCCCGCGCCCACGGTTACGAAGGGGCTCACCACCAGACTGATGGCAAAAAAAAACAAAAAAACAAAAACGTAAGGTCGGAAAGTCTGTCTCTTACTGCTGTATTTGTAAGGATATAAGTGTAAAAAACGGGGGAAAACAGTCCAGATCAGAGCGTTTCTGAAATAAGATTAAGAGGTAATGTGACATCATAGTTGCCATGTCAACCTCTCTTGCGCTGTCTGGCAATATTTCTCTCTCTCTCTCTCTCTCTCTCTCTCTCTCTCTCTCTCTCTCTCTCTCTCGCTGTGCGTGTATGCGCATTTGACAGAAAGTGACATCTGATTGAAGTGCGCAGGCGTGCGTGGTCTTTTTCACGGTGGTCTCTGAGTGTGCAGTTAGCCGTAGCTAGTTACTCTGTGTCTTAAATAGCGTTGTTTTCATTGCTGTCTGTGTTGTGGACCGCCGTGTCTGCTTGGTTATTGCATTAATGACAGGCCACACATGTTGCTTGTACACTTGTTTGTTGTCCTGTCTGGGTTGATCACGTGTACTTTGATTATGCAGGCTATAGGACTGTGTGGCATCCATCATCGCTGAATGTCATTGACCTTCTATCCTTCGTTTCCCACCCCGTTGGTTTAGTCTGCTTTACTTTTGAACCTTTATCTGAACCAGGTTTGAGCAAATTATTGGTAAAGTCCATGGCGCTGACCATGGTGCTGAAATAGCCTATCGGCAGTTGTGGTGCTAGATTATCAGCAGGTCGCTGTTTAATGATAAATTCATGGCGCTGTCCATGGTGCTGAAATAGCGCAAATTGTGCTGCACAACTCATCGTAATCCACACTCTCTCCATTTTGCCCTTCTGTCTCCCTTTCCCATTATTAACGCTACTAATTGATCAGCTGTGTCACTACAGGCTGTCACTGCGCAGTGTCTAATGTTGGATTTACTTTGTTTTACGTAATATCTGGCCGTTTACGAAGCAAATTGAGTCTCTTTGTTGATCTATGATTTTATTTCTTATTTTGATGGTTCAAAGTGTGAGACTTTCTTTTTATTTTTGAAGCTAAAGCCGTTCATTCAGTCCCTTTTGGCAGCGGCCAAATACAGCTCAGATCCAGATCAGTGAATTGTTAACAAGTGAAATAGCCAATAGGCTATAAGGGCCCACTACAAGTCCCCGCCCCCTCAGCAATGTGACACAGGCTCCGCGCCTGGCAGGCACTTAAAAAAATACTTGGCGGGTGATTGGATGAAGCATCTGTCTATCATGTCTGACACAAGCTAACTTCAAATAATCAGATCATCCAGTGGAGCCAGTTGGTAAATCAAACTCTTGTGGAAGCTGGTTGGGAGAAGAGTGAAAATGTATTTTCTGTGGAGAAAAGCCCTCAGTGCCGTTCTTTGCTCTTCTTCTACACTAACCTCTTCAGGAGTCGTCATTGTTTGTTTGAGATGTTTTGCTTCCACCGTCACACCTAAAACCACACCTGCAGCTGCCAGTAGTTCCCCTTGGGATGCTCTGGCACTACATTTGGTGCGGACACAAACAACTTGAAGCCTGATGAGATGGATTCTCTCATAAATCCGCTGCCTTAAATGTTATTTTTACAGCTGCCCTGCTCAAACATCTATCACTTTTGACAGAATTAAACTCCAGATCACCTGGACGCACCGCTGCCGACCACCCCAGGAGGGGAAGAGGAGAGTCATCCTAACCCAGCTTGGATTTAAGGCTGCTTCAGTCCTGGCTAATGTCCAGTCAGGAAAATAAAAGATAACAGGGTGGGCGGACAAGTTCTGAGCTGACAGGACGCAACATGATATGATATTTCAAGGCTGACTTTTTGTGCCTTTAACTCCTTGGCTTGGGAGAGGTCACACTTGAGATTGAACCCACTTGGAGTGGTTACATGGTGCATTATAGTCCTGAACAACAAAAAGAAAAAGTTGTCATACAAAACAGGACTTTTTTCAAAGTTTTGCACAGTTATTTCCTGAAGCTATGCTTTTTGTATAGTTCAGCAAACTGAACTTTTCAACTGACAAAAAGTTTTCCGCTTACTGTTGGAAATAGTGTCAGTTTTTGTTTCCTCTGTCAGCACAGCGGTATTAGATCGTGACGTGCAGTGTTGGGCAATTCCAAACTGTTAACATAGAGCATTGGTCTCCTTTTTAAAAAGCACAAGAACAAAACAGTTTTTTTCTCAATATGGGACCTTTAAGAGTGATCCTTCATATTAAAGGGACAGTTTACCCCAAAATCAAAAATACTTTCTCCCTGGCCTGTGGTGCTGTTTATCTATCTAGATTTTTTTGGTGAGAGTTGCAGAGTTTTGGAGACATCAGCTGTAGACTGCTCCTTCCCAAGTGCAGGACTAACAGACTGAAAAACTCCTTTGTCCCTCAGGCCATCAGACTGTACAACTCCTCACTCGGGGGGAGGAGGAGTAACAGGAAGACAGAGGACGGAAAGGAGCAGTAACCAGTAACCAGTATCCAGTATCCAGAAGCCAGTAGTAGCCACTACAATAAGGACTACTTACTTACTTATACCGTGTATATCTTATATTTATTGTCTACAAATTGTTCTTTTTACTTTTTTACTTTTGATACCCTGTGTGCTTTTTACCCTGTGTGCTGCTATCTAATGCTGCTGGAACCTTAATTTCCCCGAGGGAGTCTTCCCAAGGGACCAATAAAGTTCTATCTAATCTATCTAATCTAATCTAATCTAGAGATATCTGCCTTCTCTCCAGTATCATGGGACTAACCAGCACTCACTTGTGGTGCTCAAAGTTTAAAAAAATGTAAATTGGAATTGAGTGTCTCCTTCTAGAATTCATGACCTGATTACTCAAGATTATCCACAGATCTTGTTGCGAGCAGTTTCATGTAGGACCTACTTTCTTGTAGAAAAGAAAGTAGTTCCTGTAGATGCTACTGCAGAAAGAAAGTAGTTCCTATAATAATACTGCTCACAACAACCAGATCATTCATTCAAGAAAGAGACACTGGTGTTGAGTTTTTTTTAAATGTATATTTTGGTGCTTTGAGCACAACATGCGGAGTGCCACATGAAGTTCAATCATATTGACAGACATCTCTATAGCCAATATCCCCAAAACTTTGCATCTCACACCAAAAAAACATCGAGATGGATAAATAGCACTACAGGCCGGAAGAAAAATATATATATTTGATTTTGGTGTGAGCTGTCTCTTGTGATTTTGACTGTCATGGCTTGTGTGTAGATAGATAAAACTTAATAGACTAAGGTTTTTGTCTTGCAGTCCATTTGGTCAACATTTTAATCCATTTTGACCAAATTCTGGTTTCCAGTCAGCTTCAATAAAATATTTGAGATGTGGTTTAGAAATTCAAACAAGGCAGTCCCCCCCCACATACCAGAACAAAAGATCAGCCAGATCTTTCTCCTTTCTTTAAAATAAAGTGTTGAGATAAGTCTGGCTGTGGGGGAAAATCTAAACAGAAATGTAGAGTATCCTTGAAAACAGCAGGGGGCAGTCACAATCACTCCTTGTGTTACTACAAGAGAGGTTGTGATTCCAGGAGTTTGGGTATGTAACATCATTCAAAATAAAAGCCCTTGTTAAAATGTATTTAGAATGTCTTAATTAAATCATCACACCCACTAAAAAAGCACAGATTAATTAATGCTGCAATACTTTTTAAAACTGGGGTTAAAGCAGCATGTAATATGTATGTATATATGTATATATACATATATATATATACTGTATATATATGTATATATATATATATATATATATATATATATATATATATATATATATATATATATATATATATATATATATATATACATATATATATTTACATATATATACCACACAAGTACAATACATGTTCTACAATATCACACACATGCAACATCTGTTCTATTTAATATCACACAAGTGTACAATATGTACTATATATGCACAGCCAATTCAAACCTGAAGAAGTCACCTCCTGTCACAAAAATACCAGACACACGTGGCAACATATTAAGACCATCACAAACTACAGTGAGTGAGTTTCACACACTGAAAGGAAAAAAGTGAAAACTCATCACCAGTCACACCAAACTTCTCATATTTTACTGGTGTGAAAGTGGTAAGGGTGTTTTCATCCATCTCTCGACTAGAACAGAAATGAGCATGTGTCACAAAATGTTTGCAGGTACTCCTCCTAGCATAGGCTGATAGTGAGTCAGTCATGCAGAGATACACATCAGAACCAAAGGTAGAGCTCTGCTAGGAACCTAGTCCCCAACACCATTAAAACTAAAAAAAAGTGCTCTCATTAGTTTGGATTTTACATGGTCTATTAAAGGACTTGTATGTCATATGTTACTATACTAGCTTCCTTCACTCCCGGAGATGACGGTTAACCAGGCTCTCTCAGCAGCTACCACATACTAAATTATTTCGAAACAGTGCGCATGTTATACCGGCTGTGGGTGTAAAGCACACAACCACATCCTCCAACTTTTTTTTCAACTTTTGATGGGAGTCCCTATACTGCTGATGGGAAACCCTCATTGAAAAATTGCATGTTTGTTCCTCTATCTCAGCGGATCCTGAAGGGTGTGTTGTGGGATTTTTATTTTTTTAAAACCACACATTATTTTTGCAGTGTACAAATATAGAAAGTTCTGAATGAATTTTTACTATTATATACTATATTTACTATTTCTGTAATTTGTATACTCTCATTTTACAAAACAGAGACGAATTCTATACCCTAAAAAAAAAAAAAATCTTCTGTCAAAGAACCCCAGTTTTCACTGTTTCAACTGTCTTTCACTGTTGGGGTGTGACACATCAAAGGCACCGACTGAGCGACGCCTTATTTTTTCTCACTATTTTGTCAGTTAAGTTGATTATAGAGGCTATTTTGCATGGATATGAATATAGGTGGGCTTTGAGATTTTGGCTTACCTTTTTGGTGTGCTTTGGGCACAAAACCACTGCTCTATCCTTCGGAAAACAATACAAAATACTAGATTTGAAACAATTTGAATACCATAATGTTATGTTTTGTGATACTGTATCAATTCTTATTCAATCCTTCATCGTGATATTGTGATACAGGCAAAGATTTGTTGCAGTAACAGTGTTGTTATCTATCTTCACTGTTCTGATTGCATAAAAAAGTGAACTTTGAAAACTTTTATTGCTGAGGACCTGAGGGAGTGCAATGTCAAATTGGATGCAGTTTAGCCAGATGTTAGCACTGTAGCAGTATCATCTAGCTATAAAGGAAGGAATCTCTGTCTGACTGTCTGTTTACATACAAACAGACAGTCATGTGTGTGTGTACGACTGTCCTTTGGATATCTTGAGAATTATTCATCCAATCAGCCTCACAATTAGCTGTCTGTCATGATTCTACACCCCTCTCAGTTGATGCTGGGCCCCCCACGCGAAATCAGGGTCAAAAGTCTGAAGCTGAAAAGAAAAGATCTGAAACTGAAAAAGGAAGATCTGAAACTGAAAAAATATTTGAAACTGTAAAAAAAAAAAATCTGAATCTGAAAAGAAAAAAAGGTGCAACTGAAAGAAATAGGATCTCAAATATCAAAATATATGAAAATGATTACCAGAGTGAATCATAATTATATTTAACCTGAAAAAACTTTTTGTACACATATTTTTATTTTGAATACATTGATGTATGTGTTTTTTGCTACTCCTACAAATTTTGAGCAATTGCCACCAAATTTGGCACAAATTGTCTCAAATTCACAAGCAGTGCTTAAATTACAAATATTTTTTATATGTCCTGAACACTGTGCTGTGGCAGCCACATTTTTGCAGACATGTGGATCTGATGTCTCAGTGTCCATGCTAAATTTGATATCCATGATTATTTTCTCAATTGATCGATTAGTTGTTTGGTCCATGAAATGTGAGAATGACGGTGAAAGCTCCAGACGCTGTCTTTAAATGTCTTGTTTTGTCCACAACTCAAAGATATTCCATACACTATCAGGGAGGAGTAAAGCACCCAGAAAATATTCACATTTAAGAAGCTGAAATCAGAGAATTTTGATTTTTTTTGTTATTAAAAAATGGCTCAAAGTGATAATTGGTTATCAAAATAGATGCACATTAATTTAATAGTTGATTAATAATAGAGTAATCATTGCAGCTCTAAGTCTTTTATGCTCATTGTTAGGCTTATTAGTTTGTCCAACGTTAGTTCCATCCGTGTTGTGAGGAATTCATTTATTGATTGACTGATTTAGAGACAAACAATGGTGAAATTTCCATCCACGAGGCCACGATCCTTCTAATAATCCCCGTTTTTACTAAATGTATCTGTAATCTGATATAGGTCTACATAATGTAATGGAATACAGTTACTTTTTATGGTATCCAGATTACATATTCCCGTTACATGTATCCGTTGCTCCCCAAACCTCCCAAATACATATAATACAATAAATATAAAAATGATATTAATTAATAGTCCAGTGAAAAGCTGCTTCTAAAAAAATCAAGTCACAAGCCGCTTCAATTTTGTGAATCAATGCAACACCTCGGAAGTTTTTCATTTGATGCTTTTATTCTGAAAACACCTCCCCCGGAAGTCCTGTTCTTGTTATTGCAGCGGAGCAGAACACAGCTGTTCTGAGCGTAACAGCCTGCTTTTAGGTCTCAAATATCACTTTATTTCATTGTAAATCAGTCTGACAGCGTAACGTCTCCTCCCTGTCTCCCGTGTCATCGTTTACCGGCGGACGTTGTTGTGTTTCGGGGGGTGTTTCGTGCCGTTTGTGTGTCCACCATAGGATGGTTTTGTCAACATCACAGCAAGTCGCACTGGCGTTCACGGCCGTGCTCTTTACGTTTGTCGTCCTGCCCAGACTGTTCGGCGTCGGCGGCGGGACCGGGGCGAAGGAAACGAGATTTGACTCCCGTTACACCAGAAAAGGTAAGAATTGTCACTTTTGTGGAAGCATGAAACGACACAGGGCAGCAATATGGCTCCTGTAGGCTATGTCATTTAGCCTGGAGTGCACTAGTCTCCACTTCAGCTATCGTGTGCAGTGACAAGTGTTCATACTTTAAAGGGATAGTTCACCCTAAAATCAAAAATACACATTTACCTCTGGCCTGTGCTGCTTTTTATTCATCTAGATAGTTCTGCTGTGTGTTGCGGAGTTTTGGACATAGCAGCTGTAGAGATGTCTGCCTTCTCTACAGTATAACGGGACTAAATGGCACTCGGCTTGTGGCGTCCAAACCACCCAAAAAAATAGGTTTGAAAAATTCCAAACCACTGTCTCTTTCCAGAAATCATGACCCGGCTGCTCAAAATAATCCACAGACCTTGTTGTGAATAGTTTCATACAGGAACTACTTTCTCACTCGTAGAAAGAAAGTAGGTGAACTCTCACTTGTGTTTTATTTTTTAGATTATCTGTACTATTTAGCTCCACTCTGGGGGTTTTAGTAAAGAGGGTAAATGAATCTTATATCTGCTATGGGTCTGTTCCTCTCTGCCAGGTGCGGTTCATCAGCTGTGGGTCATCTGTTGCGTGATGTCAAACTGGGGGCCACCCCATTCAAATTACAGAGCAGTGTTGTACGGATCAGGAGAAAATCATTGTCATTAGCTTTATCTGACATAAGCTAGTCTGGATAACATCTCGAAATGCTCAGTCATTCACAAGCATAGATGGAGCGAGCGTCACCACTTTGTGAAAAACTGCATGGGAAAAATAGATCAAGAGAACAATGTTTCTAAATACACAGTTGCAATGAATTTGGGGTTTTCACCACCTACAATTCATAATATCATGAAGAGATTCAGATAATCCACAGAAGTCTCTGCATGTCTGGGGCAAGGCTAAAAACTGACACTGAATGTGCATAAAGTGCACTGCATTAAAAACTGCATTAAAAACCCACATCATTGTATAAAGGATGCTACATGGGCTCTGGAACACTTAGGAAAACTGTTGCCAGTAAAGACAGTTTGTTGCTGCATCTACAAATGCGAGTCCACATTTCAGATTGTTTTTGGAAATCACCCATGGCATCATGGGTAACTGTCACATCCGTGAAGGCTTCCAGACAACATTTTTTCAGATACGTTCCTGCTTATTTCACCAAGACAATGCCAAGACACATTGTGGACGTGTTCCAACAGTGTTGTATCATAGTAAAAGAGTTCAGGTACTAGACTGACCTGCCTGCAGTCCAGACCTGTCTCCCATTGAAAATGTGTGGCGCATTATGAAGCACAAAATACGACCTCAGACTGTTGAGCACCTGAAGTCGTATATCAAGGAAGAATGAGAAAGAATTTCACTCTCAAAACTTTTAACAATTAGGGTCCTGAGGTCCCAAATGCTTACTTAGTGCTGTTCAAAGCAACAGCCATGTAACACAGTGGTAAATATGCTCCTGTCCAAACTTTAATGGAACGTGTTGCTGACATCAAATTCAGAATCAATGTATATTTAAATAAAATTTAAAAAAAAAGAAAAGTGTTTGAAATCATTGCATTCTGTTTTTATTCATTTTTTACACCATGTCCCAACTTTTTTGGAATTGGGGTGGCACATTCCTAACTCCAACAAAAAGTAACATTTGTAGCCAATGCAATTCAAAATTTTAGGAAAATAGAAAGAATATACAATTGGACATCTAAATGGCATGCAAACACTCCAATATTTTATAACAGTTCTCTTAAGGCTGGGGGAGAGCACTTTGTTTCACCTCAGTGGTATAAATCGGGTATCCACAGTTTAGGAGATATTATGAATGATGGTGGGTTAAGAACTTTTCAGGATTTGAGTGTAACATTTAAACTGTCATCAAACTCCTTTTTTTAAAATTTACAACTACGTTCTGCCTTAAGGGCAGCAGGTATAATGATTGACAGGAAACCTCTTAATCATCCAATAATCGAATTATTTAAGAAATTATCGGGGCTAACTAAAGGACACGTCTCTGCAATTTATAATAGTCTGTTGGAACATTTGCAGACCCCTTAAGTCATAAGAAACTTGTGGAATAAAGACTGTTCTGAATCATCTATGGACTGGTCTAGAGTTTGGAGGAATGTTGCTCATGCCTCACAAAATCTAAATAATAAATTAATCAATCTCAACTTCTTATATTGTACTTATTTAACACCGAAGCGACGCTTCATGATTAAGTTATCTCCTTCTCCAAATTGTAATCTATGTGACTTGAATCAAATAGGGACTTTCTTGCATATCATGTGGGAGTGTCCCATCAGCTCAAAATTTTTGGCAACAAATAATAAAACATCTCTCCGATGCATCTGACTTAGAGATTGACCTCTCTCCAAAAATGCATGCTTTTAAATGATGATTCCGGACAAAACTTTAACCATATGCAAAGGTTGCTGTGGCTATCATCATGTACAGTAGCTAAAAAGATGTTGGCGGTTAGGTGGCAGCCACCGCACTCACTCTCCATACATCAATGGATTTACTCTTTAATTGAGATGTTAACTATTGAGCTCTCAGTTGCTAAGATGAATGGAGCAGGCCATCGTGTGCTCAAAGCTAGGAAGGAGGCACTTGATGTAGCTCGAGTTATGATTTAACTTGTTATTATTATTATTTTGTATTTTTATGTATTTATTTGAAATATCCAGCATGTTGTGAAATTTAGAGAAAGATCTGTGGGATGGGGTTGGTTAGGGTCAAGGGGCTATAAAATATGCAGGTGTTTTGGGTTACTTTTCTTTTATCTTCTGTTGTTTTAGTTATGATTTGAGTCTGCCAATTATATACAGTAATGATATCAATTTTGACTAATGGTTGGAGTTGCATGTACGTGTGTGTGTACACATGTGTACATGTATTTATATGTATATATGTAAATGTATGGTTGTCAGCTATTTATTTCTTGTAGTTCTGTGACTTAGTTCTTGGTTAATGTCTTTGTACATGTGTGTGTGTATCTTTATATTTCTTGTCTGCAGTGACAGGCATATGTTAATTTGCACCTGCTTTCCAATAAAAAAAAATAAAAAAAAGTAACATTTGCATTTTGGAACATGAAATCGAAAGCTTAAACTCTCAACTTTGTTCGTGGGTAATGATGCAAATGAGCGCTGCGGCTTCTGCTTATTCTTGATTAGACTAAGGCTGTTTTCACATATATCTGCTGAAGAGGGAAAGTTTCTTGTAGTTCCCCTTAAATCTCAGCACAACTGAACTGTTTCAGCTGGGACGATCTACACTGGTTTAGCCTTAAATGAAGCTGAGCCTGGCCTGGACCAGGTATGTCTGAAGGGATAGATCAGACTTATTCAAACCTCCTTCAGCATGCATAACACCTCACAGTCTGTCCTAATTTTTCACTGAAACCTCACAATCTGTCCCCTTCATGATGCTGTGCTCCCTGCAGCAGGTCCCGGCCCGGGCGCGGTGAGGGGTCAGCCCATCAACATGAACGCCCCCGGGTCACCTCAGAGCCCCGAGAACATGCAGCAAATGAAGAAGCTGATGGAGCAGGAGCTGAAGAGCGACAAGTACAAATCCAATAACAACAAGGGCTACGTGTTCACGCTGATGCCGCTCTACGCCATCGGAGTCGGAGTGTTTGCGGCCTACAAGTTTTTGAAGGTAAGATACCTGCAGCGCCAAATCACATCGAGGAAATTTACAGTTTTAAAAGGCACGTGCAAAATGTGTGTCGCTTTGTTCTCTTCAACTCACAGATCAAGTCTGCAGACGATCAGGCACAGAAGGACAAATTTGCAAAAGGGGCCAAAAAGTCAGTGGAGGCAGGTGCGTGTCATACACGCTGGGATGTTGGTTTTGCATACCTGTGTTTTCTTTACACTGACATATATTTGGTTACCGCGACTAATTCATGTATGGTGTGTTTATTCCTTGTGTGTGTGTGTGTGTGTGTTTGTACAGAGAACCAGTTGAACGAGCTGGAACAAAGGCTCGCGCAGACAGAGAGGATGCTCAATTCCATCCTCACCCAGCTGGACCCGCTCACTAACTGGTGAGTGATGATCGCTGACAGTTTGCACGTGATGTGGCCTCAAAGTGTGTGTACAGCACGTCTCATCTATTGACATACAGTTATGCTGATTTAATGTTTAATCCAATATTGTTGATGCAAATAAAAAACATCGAACCCCCCTTTGGGGGATAGAACACCTAAGAAAAAAATGTTCCTTCAAATGGCCAACTTTCCCTTTAAGGAGTATTTGATAAGGTTTAGATATTGGAAGGGTTGGGAGGGTTACTTTAAAAATGTATTCCAACACAGTTACTAATTACCTGTTAAAAAATGTAGTCAGTAACCTAATCCAAGGATCACAGTATTAAAGTAATGTAACTTGATTACTTTCTGTTGCTTTTAGATTACCTCAGTATAAAATACCTGGAAACTGTTTAGCATAATATAGTGTTTTTTAGGACTTAAACTAACAATTATTTTCAGCATCCATTAATAATAGATAATAACTCAAATAATAGATTAGTTGTTTGGTGTTCAAGACGACGTCCTCAAATATCTTTTTTTGTCCACACACATAACAGCCCTGTGCTCCACGTGTTTAGACCTATTTTTCAAGTCTTTCCTGATACGATTATTTTCATTATTGTTTAATCTGTGAAAAATGTTGTGTCGCTGTTTCCCAGAGTCCAAGGTGACGTCCTCAAATGTCTTGTTTTGTTCACAACTCAAAAAATATTCAGTTTACTGTCAGAGAGGAGTAAAGAAACCAGAAACTATTCTCGTTTAAGAAGCTGATATTAGAGAATTTGGACATTTTTTCTTTTTAAAAAAAAAAGCTCAAAACGATTAATTGATTATCAAAATAAATGCAGATTAATTTACTAGTCGATTAAGAATAGATTAATTGTTGCAGCTTTAAGTGTTTATTGTTAGGTTTAGTAGTTTGTCCAGCTGTTCCTTCCTTTGTTGTGCACATTTTGTTGGTTGGTTGATTGATTTAAAGACAAAAAATGGTGAAATTTCCACCCAGTGAAGGATTTTTCTCCAAAGGCCATGATAATGAATTAGCAACTGTGTGTGTAGCAAACTATGTGTTTAAAAAAAGTTTCACAAAGACGTCCTATAATACAATACAATGTCTAACTTACTTGTTTCCGGAGCTTTCAGCCAGATCTCTTGGATTTTTCCTTGTGGATGAAGTTGATCAGTTGTCATGCAGATGATTTTGTTCATGATGTCACTTAAATTCCATCCTCGCCCGTCATATAATAGCTGGTGGTTGATGAGTCCTGGTTGTGTGTACTGTGACAGGTTCAAACAGCTGATGTTATCTGTTCACTCAGCCTGCTTGCTGTTTCACTTGTAATGTATTTAGGGCGTTAAGATGAAAATTCAAATGCAAAACTGATCATTACCACTAATCGTACCCATGTTTTTTTGGATGAATGAAGAATGAAATCTTTAAGCTCAAATTTTAAAAACATTAAAAATACAATACCCCTCGGGATTGTTTGGTGGTGAAACATGTCGGCAGGGTTTTTGAATGAATGAATGAAATGAAATTTATTTTTGAACATGAGAATCAACAAGAAAGCATTTTTCACAGAAAATCAAATAAATTAAAGATCTCTACATGTTCAAAAAAGGAGAAGGAAGAAGCTAACTTATGTTTACCTTCCTCTTTTATACATCTTCATTTTCTAACACGGCTACTGTTCATCGGAGGATGACGTTCGAGTAGGTGCGTTGTGTTGTTTTCAGGCCGCTAATGATCACATCTTCTTTTCGTGTATATTGCTCCAGCTCATCAACTCTTTTCTCCAGTTCTGCAATCTTCTCGTCCTTCTGTGCGAGGAGGTTGTTTAGTTTCCTCACATCTTCAACCAAACTGCTTATTTTGCCCACATTTTCTGCCATTCCATCAATTTTTCTTTGCCAGTTCTTTCAGGGCTTTCTTGATCTCCTCCATTTTAAGTTTGGCTGGTGTTTCACACTTTTGACATGTGTTATCAAAAGTGCCCAAAACATCAAAAATAATTGAAAATAAACAAACCGGTTGAATCTCAATGACCACGTAAAGCCATAAACTTCACTTAGCTACTTAGATGTCAAGTCATTTTCATGATTTTTGATGGATTGTTAGAGCCAAACACACAGTGCTCCAGCCATCTCATCAGCAGCCATCTTGAAAAAATCTTTTTCTTTCTAAGATTTACATATGAAAGTTGTGTTTAGTTTAGATTTCACTAGTTTTAGGCGTATTACCTTTCAGTACATTTACAATACTGGAAGTACAGTTTTTTTTGTCAAATGATGTAGAGCTGCAACTAATGATTGTTTTCATAGTCGATTAATCAGTCGATTACTTTCTCGATTAATAGTCGTTGACCTATGAAATGTAAGTAAATGGTGAAAAATGTTGATCAAAGCTCAAGGTGGCGTCCTCAAATGTCTTGTTTTGTCCACAACTCGCAGATATTCAGTTTACTGTCAGAGAGGAGTAAAAAAAAATTGGAAATATTCACATTTAAGAGGCTTGAATCAGAGAATTTTGACCATTTTTTTCTTGAAAAATTACTCAAACCAATTAATCGATTATCAAAATATTTGGTGATTAATTTAATAATCGATTAATTGATTAATCGTTGCTCTAAAATGATGTTTTGACCTATCATTAGGCTCTGCAGCATGTTGCTTTCACTGGCAAACAGCCACATAATCACCCTCATGTTAGCTTCCTCATCTTAGCAAGCAACAAAACATACACTTCCCTCCACCACAACCTAACTAGCATGTTACAACAACCTGTTAAACTAACTAGCTAACTAGCAGGCTGACATTGTGCTAAGCCAGCCAGCATACTGCCTCAGCCACCAATTGGTAATTACAATTTCTTTCTCCTCCAGTTTAAGATCAGTGTTGCTCTTTTCCTCTGGGATAAATTTGTTCCCATCCTCATGTAGTTTTCACTTCTCATGTCTCCTCAGTGTGAAGTCAGTGGCCCAGGAGCAGAAGAACGAGATCATGTCTCAGCTCCAGACCATCCGGTACCTGATGAAGAAGAGAGGGATGGACTGTCCACCCCTGAACGTCAACGGTGGGCTGATCGGCTGATTTTGTCAAATCCGATTTTTTTTTAGGAATTACTTTTCACAGCTTGCCAGTGATCCAGCTTTAACAATGTTAGCATGAGACCTAAACTGCAAAAAGCAATCTGGGTAACAGGATATCGATAGTGCAACTGTGCCTCAGTTATGCAGTCACAGCCGGCAAACTGTGTCGCATGTCTCGTGATAAACCACAATTTGAAATTCAACTCGAGCTGCCACATCGAGACACTTCTCCGCAAAAGTGTTTTGCATCTCATTTTACACTTGTGAATGTGGCTAAAGTCTAATTTGCAAAAAGATCAGAACGGCAGTGTCCGATGACTGACTGCTCGCAACTTTTCATTAACTTTGTTTTTCTTACCTTCAGTTCAAGCCGATATGTGAAACTGTGATGGCAACAATCTTTCCAAATGTTTCTAAGTCTGCTGCCACATTTCTGTGCAGCTATTTTCTGTTATACTTATGTTACAGCCAACATACAAATACATGTATACTCCATTTTGCAATCAGATTTAAGCTAGTTCATACGATGTGTGCTGTGGGACTTTTCTGAGTTTTTCTCTCAGAATCTGCAGGTTTTCATTGCAGCCAAACACTACTGATTTTACTAACCAAAAACAAGCCAACAGCTGCTGTAGTGTTTGGTTTCAATGGATGCAAATTTCCCTTTTGTTAGTGTTCAGCTGATTGTAGGACTGTACATTTTCAAACATACTGTAAATTTGTCCAATAGTGGCCTTTATTTACATGTAGTGCAGAGAGGAACAGGCCTGTATTGGAGACAGGCCTTTATTCCTAATTTCCCCGGTTTTATATGCATTTATTATAGTATACTGTACTCTATGCTGCTGTTGATTCTGTTTTATGCAAACTTCACACTTTCCCGAGCTGAAAGCGAAACTGTCTGGAAAGGAACGGTGCGCTGCATTTAAAACACAAGACACAACGCAACACACCAAACAAAGCCTGCGGCACAATAATCGTTTTACTTTGATTACCTTGTTTTAATGATCGTGGGAAGCCGAAACAGTAATTGAAATCCGATTATAATTGCCCAGCTCTAGCGGTGATGACACTGTGCCATACTCCCGCTCTGCCGCTCTGAGTTTCTCCTCTCTGTCAGAACCACTGTTCTCTTTCACTTGAGTATTTCCTGTTGGTTCCGTTTTACTTTTTTGTTTGCTGTTGAAGCTACCTTCACTTCAGCTCAACTCAACCTGCAGTTTTAGTGGTCCAAATGCTAGAAGTTCCTCAATTCACCACAAAATTATAAGTTTTATTGATGGTAAATTTACTTGAAACAGTAGGATAGAAGTGACTGAAATGAATGAAGTGAATTAGAACACTATTCCTGATTTTTTTTTAAAAGAGAAACTCTTTATATTCTTGTGCTGATGGCATTAGTGACGTGAAAATTTCTATTATTCTGAATTTATTAAGTGAGACAGTTTTTTTCATCTGGCCTTTATTTGTTTGTGTCCAGCTTTAAGACTTTATAATACTTTACTGTATGTAAGTACAGAAATACCAAATTTCCATTTGGTTTTACTGTTGATTAACAATCAAATCTCCCATCCACTGTTTTGTGACTTTCAGAGGCGTCCTGCGGGCGTAATCTGGACGACCTCATTGAGTCCCTCGGGGCCAACGACACCTCTGCGGTGGAAGCTCCTCCGGTGGAAACGCAGAGCTCGGCAGGAACAGCGGAGGCCTCTGAAAAAGTCTACCAAAAGCACTTGGAAGCTAAAGACGAAGCCGCGACAGAGGGTGAAGAGATGAAGGAGCTCATACCAGAGGAATCCGACGGGGAGGCAGAGGAGGAAGGCGATGTGGAGGAGGAGGATGATAAAGAGGAGGAGGAGGAGGAAGGACTGGAGGACTCTGAGCTCATGCCTTCACTAGAGGACTCGTATGAGACAAACATTGAGGAGGTTGGGGCGGAGCGGCCTGCTGCGTCAGGCCTCAGACGACGCAACAGGCCTGAATGAACTCACTGCAGGACTGCTGCACTGTACAGAAATGTGACAGATTATTATGAATATTTATTATCTGAAAGGC
>JAJHUR010092142.1:0-13761 GCA_027495735.1 Lutjanus campechanus | reverse complement strand
TTTGAAAAAGACGTGTGATGGTTCTGAATGGATGGAGCTATTGTCCCTGCAGTGTCCACAGGGGTAAATGGTCAGTGTCTGACAGTGACGCTGTCCCCAGTTTGCCTCGTTGTAAATCAACCATGAACAATAAAAACTCTTGACAGCCCATTTTTAGAGCGGTTTCCTAACTGCTGTGTTGATGTGGGACATAAAACAGATTCTTTCTTACAAATCAGATGAACAGTCAAATAAACTGAGCACGGGCTCAAGAGGAAATTCACTGAATATTATTCAGAGTTCTGGCCAAAAAAGAATGCCAGTTCATTGAAGAGCTTAAACAGAGTTTCTGCAGGTTTTAACAAGTTAAATCCGAAACATTTAAAGACCTTTTTAAGACCATTATGAATGTAATTGAAGAATGTTAATGCTGCTGTACAGTAGATCCAAACGCTGCCTGGAGGTTCGCTCACCAGGTGTTAACGTTGTTGGTGCAGAGTACCATAGCATCTCGCTTTGCCTGGTCCAATTTTAAATTTGTTTAACAATAACACAGAAAATTACTATTTTAAGAATGTTTTAGGATGCAAGTTAGGCTGCTCTTGGAAAAAAATGAGCCGCTATCCTTTAAAACTTTCTGTAAGAAATGGAGGAGACGTCTTTTCAGGATATCTGAGTATTTTATTTCTCTTTCTGCTCTCCATTTCTCTCCCTCTCTTGAGAAGGATGATGTGCAAGCATGGACTAAGGAGAACTTTTAGACTCACAGGCTTTACAGTGCTAGAAACGGGCTGTGATAACAAAAGGGTTAAAAAGGTGCGAAAATTTGTCATAAATCGGGAGAAATATGGGAGCATTGTGACCCCGGGAAGAAACTGGGAGTGAGCAATAAAAAACGAGAGCCTCATGGGAAAATCAGGAGGGCCCACACACCACATCGTAACACACTAGCTGGTTGTGCTCTGATAAATTCTGTCCTGGCGGTCCTATTGCTTTCATTTTGTAGCTGCTACAGTATGAGCAGTACTTTTTTTTTTTTTTTTGCAAGAAAAACATGTAAAAGTGAGACTGAAATTAATGCAACTTTATAAATATTAACTAAACATTAACTAACTATAAATGCTACCTTTAAGACATTTAAAAGGAGAAAAATGTAACTTATTTACTGTACTACATGATGAAATGACCACGATATGTCGTCGATTAGGGAGACAGCGGGTCCAACCCTCAAAACAGCAAGCATGTCATCAACAGACATGGTGTAAAAGTGCAGGCATCACAGTAAACCCCTGCGGATAACAGAATCTCCTGATGTCTGGGAGGTACGTGAAGCTGCACGGAGTACAACTGAATACCAAAGATAAGAAGACGTAGCAGAGTTCACGGTGTAATGCAGATGAATGGTGATGCCCAAGAAATATTTAAGAAAACCCGTAGAGTATTTAGGATACGTTCTGCTCGGTTGCTTTCGCAATGCATGTATGTATGCCCTTTTTATTCTGTTCTGTATTCAGGTCTGCCAAAAGTCATCCACAGTAACCTCCACAGCTCCTTCTCACTCTGATTGTAATCCATGTTCAGAGGTGAGAAAAAGAATAAATGCATAGTTATTACTTCAGAGAGTCCAAAGTGAGACCTTACATGAACTCTCCAGTTTCTATTTCATATCAAATAAATTGCAGCTGTGCGCTGCACAGAAAGAGGATTCTGCTCTTTTCAGCTCACTGCCAAGGAAGCAAACAGACACATTTAGGGATTTCTCACACGGCTCTTCCAAGAATCTATTGTATAGAAGGCCTATGGCACAACTAGCCAACAAGGGAGCTGATTGTGTGTTTAATACAATAATAGCACCACAACCCATTTTCAGAAAACTGGATCTTTTTTTTAAACAACCATGGATAGCAAGTGTAATAGAAATAGACTGACAAAGCCTGACTTTGTTCACGTGAGCAGATAAAACTCTTCATTTGATCAGAATTTATTTTGCAAAATGCTGACCTTCTCATATATTTTTTCTCGCAGGTTTTTAGCTTTAAATGTCAGCAGTGGGGCACTAAAGCGATGATTGATGAGGCACAGGTAAACGAAGGAGGTCAGCAGCTTGTGACCCGACAATTTCATTACCTGGTACCTATTTTGATTTGCAAAGTAGGAAAATGTCTTCAAATGTAGAGATTAGCGTCCGTTCTTTAAAAAACTTTTAAAGGTACTGCAGTCTATCTTGTTCTTTTCCAGGAACACAGCAAGCCTTACGTAGGCCTTGGCGATAAAATGATATGTATGCTAAAGACACCTCATCAATAGAGATGACAGAAATTGTTCCATAAAATGTTTTCCCTTAAATGCATTAATTGCAAACTGCCATGAAAGCACATAACAAATACCCTGCCCTATCTCATAAACAGCACACATCACATCCTTTGATAATGGAGCATACTACAAGTACTACTTGCCAGTATTTTAACGTGTACCAAGGTGAGATCATCCCTTTATTTTATTTTTTAGGTGGGTAAATAAAAAAAAGTTAAGTGGTTAAATTCAAACTGTCTCCTGATCTTTGTCAAAATAGCTCATTAAAAATTATCAAAAATTACTGATACACTGAAATTTTATCATGGTAAATTTTTCCAGCCCTAGCCTTACAGCACATTCAATACACAGTCATATGTGGGAGCTGCCATGTGCAACCAAAGGGATCGAGTGTTGCTCAACAGAAAGAAGCAAATCATTGTTAAGCGTCTTGCTAAACACCAGTTTGACAGCGTGTGTGTCACTCGTTCACACACAGATTCTCCCACTGGGAATGCGAAAAGCCCACTTCTCTAATCTTTAGACCTCTGTCATCACACCAAATCTGTTAAAGTGTGATGTGCATTCTGATCACAAACCACTAAAGACACTGATTTACAAGCAAGTAGGATTTCACTTCCCTGTTGTACATAGTAAATCGACATTAAAATGATACACTGAGAATCTTGGCATTTCTGGGTGTATTTGGCTTATTACACAGAAACTAGAGCTGCAAACAATTAATCGATTAGCTGTCAACTAAATTAATTGGCAACTATTTTGCAAATCAATTCATTGCTTTGAGTAATTGTTACGGAAAAAAATCTTTAATTCCAGCTTCTTAAATGTGAATATTTTTTTTCACCATTGTCTGACATTTTATTGACTAAAAAACTCAATTGAGAAAATTACCAACAGATTAAATAATGATGAAAATACTCGTTACTTGCTGCCTTACAGATAAGTAGTCACACACAACAATCGTAGCATTGCACAGATACAAAAAGTGATTAGTTATTTAATCGTTTTGAGTGATTTTTTAAAGAAAACAATATCCAAACTTCAGCTTCTCAAGTTAAATATCTTTGGGTTGAAGACAAAACAAGAACTTTGAGGAGATCATTGTGGGCTTTGGGAAAAACTGACTGACATTTTATTCCATTTTCTGATATTTTATGGACCAAACAACTTATCGATTATTAAAATTATTTGACAGATTATTGACAGATTAAACAATAATGAAAAAAAATTGTTGCAGGCCTAGATTGTATAACTGCAGAAAATCTCTTTGAGCTACATTCAATCAGATCCTTTTGGTATCAGTTTAAACATAAACAAAGAGCAAGGAGATTATTTCTACAGCCATTGTTGTGATCATGAACACCATTTTCTACACGGACAATAGCTTCGACAAACCAGAATGCAATGCAGCCACAAAACGCTTCACGTGAAATAAATGTCACTGAGTTCAAACACAAAATAACTCCTGGAAAAAACTGTGCATCAGGGATTGGACATCACCGACTGATACGTACAACAATGTAAGCACATCCAAGAGTGGGGGTTTTACTTCAACATCTGACTTGATGTGCTGTATTAAGCAGAAATACACATAATTATTCTGTTCGCCCAACCATTCAGGCCATATCAGCATTCTAACAAAGAGGAACCACAGCAGAGGACAAATGGATAGATTGTCCTACTTATGCATGCTGAGGATTAGTATGGTAGATATGCATTGTATGTTTTTTGCACTGTTCCACCCGCAGTACAAATGCAGACAAAGCATTACTCAAAGACGGCTGTTTTGAATTTAATCATCTACAGATAATGGCGTTGCACAGGCAGCACCGTGCGGGCTTTCCTGGAGTTTGTTTGTGTGTTTATGTGCCTGCCCAGTGGAAGGGAAAAAGAGAGAGATAGTGGATTCATTGTCCCTGAGGGAGTCAATCAAGTCATTTAATTTCCTTTAATGGGCTCACGCTCACAGGTTTGATTGTCTACAGTGAGTTTCTTTTAACAAAAGGTACAAATGGAAAACATTACATGTTGGAGCTATTCAGTTTGTCTTAGCAGAGATTCAATCAGTAATTTGTTTGATCAGCTTCAGCGGGAGCTCTGTTATTTTTCCTGAAGGAAATATGGATAAAAATTAAGACTTTTAAGACTTAACTAAATATTTAGTTCTGATATAGAAAAATACAAACATTACAAGTAGAGCCTGACTGATATAGCTATATTAATCTATATCAGTATCAGCATATATGTTGTCTGATATGCAGCTACATGAAAACATAATGCAGTTTGTTTTTATTTGTTTACTTTGTAGGCAGCATTTTATGTATGTTTTATTCTTTTTTCTTAATTCAAGTTTAATATATACATATCTTTTTAATTTACAGTTATCTATAATTATTAAAAATACTGGTGAAAGTTTACTGTTTCAGTGGCCAGATGTCATTTTGGGTATCACATGTATACAGTCCCAGGTGACAGTTTTCTATGAGAGAAAACCATACTGCAGGTGACAGTTTGGGTTTTGAATGAGTCTGTAAGCCTGATTTTGTCCAATCTGCAATAAAAATATGACCAAACGCATCACAAAACTTTTAGCTCATAAACAAAGGACTCCTAACCCCTGAAAATCGTTTGTTTGAAAAAATACCTGCTATGATACAGGGATATACACCTTCTCACCCCCCCACCCCCGTTTCTTTCCATTCTATAAAAATGAAAGCAATGCAATTTCAAACTGGCTTTCATTGCCCAGAATCCCTTTTTACAATGGTGCTCTCTAACTTGCAACCAGCATGGCTTCTAATAAAGCCGTACAAGCTAAAAGAGAAGGAACAAAGGACGGAGGTCTGGCTTGGAAGGGGCGTTCATTTATCAGTGGACACGTTTCAAATCCTTGCCCCAGGCAATGGCTCATGAAGCATCGGAGGAGATAGCCCGTAGGGACTTCTGCTGGAAAAGCAGAAAACCCTCTGATGAGCCTTGGGCCATTTCTGCACCTGTGTCTAATATGCATGGGTAAAAACCCAGATGCAAGCAGCCCCTGGATAGTAAAAAATTATTAGAAAAAAATTATTAAAAAACAGATTGGCTTGAACATAAAACATAAAGTAAGTCTTTTGCCAAGTGGATTGTTCCTCTAACTTACATCTATTCTCTTGGAGATAGAAATTAGTGAGGCATGCCATATTAAACCGTTTTTACAACAAAATTAGTGCGTATGGGCAGGTCTTTTAAACACAGCTAAACCCACACAAAACAGGCGATTGACCTTTTTCCCAGAAACAGAAGACAGGTTGGTTTTCTGTATTTTTTCCTGATGTTCGCTGGAAAGCCGAGACTCAACTCCTGTCTCTGCAGGAGAGCAGAGAGAAAGTCTCTGTGTGTTCAGCTCTCAGTACTTCTGTTGCTTCTAACTTAATCTCTGTGGTTTGAAGTTTAGTTTATCTCCTGAGTTGCTGTTTGTTCAGATTTCTGCTTTACTTTGCTGTTTCATGTTCACTTCCAGCTGATGGGGATCGTGCTAAGTTACTGCTGAAGCTTCATAATAAAAAGCTTTTAAATAACAAAATAGTGGAGGACTTTTATTGTGCAAAATTTATAGGAAATAAAATGTTTATCCACTGTTAAGATGCTCGACTGAAGACGAGTGCTTCATCAATTAAACACAGACCTTCAAGTGCAAACTCTGCTACGCTGGGCTGACGCTCCTTATCAAACCAAGTCAAGCCAAGCAGGACATGTATACGGAAAAGGAGCAAAAGAGTCTCTACAGATGGAGGCCACAAACCTTCACTGCCTCTACCAAAAAGCCGAACTGGAACGGATAAATACCCATGACTACTGCATTGTGATTGTACCCTTTCCCACCGAGGACAAAAAAACAGATTTTAGAGGGTGTAAAAGGATTTTTAGTGCCACGACCATATAAATACTTATTCCTACAAGGCCACAACTGAATCCTTAAATGAAAAGTACTTAATGTATCCAGAAAGTAACTTACATATATACTCATTCACTCAATCCCTCAATCACATACTCAGTTAACCTTTGAACCTAAGGAGCCGATTTTGAGGCATGACAGTGTTAATTCACGTCACCGAACCCTCATTGGCTCATGTTTAACTGTGAGACTGCACACATGAATAGACAATACAAGTGTGCATCATCAGTTTCTGTGATCTTTCATTCTGTAATTTAAGAGGTAACCTTTGTTGCAAAGTCTGTATTCTTATTATCTTCAACAACATATTAAAACAATATTACTCCATGCAATTGATCTGCAAAGCTCAACAACAAAATATCCCATCATCACTCACAGAACCTCAAATTGAATAACTGAGTGTTTGTGGACTTGGAAATCAAGCTGTTATAAGAGAGGACAGCCCTGTTTTTCATCATGATGGGTTGGAGCCTCCGAGTACAACAGCACAAGGCCATGTGATCCCCCTGCTGTTGACTGAAACACGCTTTGTGCTTTCAGGGCCAGAAAAAGCCCTGAAATCTCAGCAAGTCCTTGGAAATCAAGCCCGTACCAATTAACGCAGCTGTACACGTTAATATAGGCGATAATCTATGCAAAATAGATTTCTATTGAGCAATGTTCCCCGCTGGTTTTTCAGGATGGCCTATCATGACAACAAACAGAAGTTAAAAAGACAAGACTTACCTGAGCCTCTCTTCGACACCACTTTCAGGCAATGGACCACAACGGCATGAAGCAGGATCAGAAGAGGAATGGGAGCTTTCATTTTTTTTACCAGTCCTACAAGGAAACAAAAGCTTGAGTTATTATTCTGCACTGAGGCAGGCTGCAAATACACCGAATCCATCTAAAACATCAAAAAAAAAAAAAGAAGAGATAATGATTTTGGCAGGAGATGCTTGATCAAAGCTCAAATATAAAAAACTGCAAGTTCTGAGCCAATAATTGCAGAAGTTTTACAAGACCTAAGGTCAGCTGAAAAAAATCCAACAACCCTTATGTGCAAATTCTGTTTGTCTGCCTCGGCTTTATTTATCCCAGTGACTCTTCAGGGACTTACTGTATAATCAGGGGGAGGTTGTTGATGATACAAATGTCAAGACGCATCTCTATCAAGGCGATTCCTGCTTTGCTGCTTTGTCAACTACCTACAACACTAATCCAGCTTCTCTCACAACCAACATGACATAATCAGGTGCCCACTTAGATCAGGATATATCTCTGTTTACATACATGGTGATGATAATGGCAATAACGTGACACCTCAGTTGATTTCAGTGAGTTTAAAGAACACTCTCAGGGCAAGTCTGGATCTGTGATAAACACAAAAACTACAGAATCACCAACAGATATATTTTGGGATACATTGACACAATACAATACAGGTTGGAGCCACATGCCAATAATTCAAATACACATATTGTTTATTCATATGTTGGGGCAAAACAAGTAGGGATGCATGATAAATATCTGAGCTGCTAAATTTGAATAAATATAATATCTGATTTGACAGATTATATCAATGCATTTAATTTGAATTCTTTGGCAAAATATTCTACAAAAGCCAAAAGTACAATTGTGAAGTTTTTTGATGAACTTTACAAATAAAACTAAATGAACATTTGAAGAGTCAGAGCTGTTCTTTGTTTTTGTTTTAATGGTGAAGTCAGAATATTAAATGATCCATACATCTTAGCCTTTCTTACCCCCAGCTTTGCATAAACTATAAGTTATATTAACTTTTTAAAATAAAGAAATGTGAAATTATTGGTTATCTCATTGGTACTGGCCATGAGAGGCAGGTAATTATCGGTTATTATATCATACAAGCTTTAATTTGGTCCTGAAAATATCTGCCAAATTTGGAAAAAAACAAGAGTTGAATAATAGCTGAAATAATTTCAAACCATGAGTAGTCATTAAAAAAATAAGGATGCAACACGATGATGCTTTATCTGATAATGCACATCTTTTAACCAATCAGAACTATCTGTCAGATACTCTATGATAATAAAATCTCATTTGAATCAAACTTATTCAATATACAATAGAGCTGGTCTAAAGTTCATTAAAGGTAACATTTATTTATATTTTGCCTGCAGCTATCCGTATTCCTCAGTGATGCACTTACTCATTAATGTGAGTAATGTGACTGTATAATTCTTCTTTTTGTTTGGCTACTAATTCATCTCCTCGCTAGAGGCAAAAGTGCCATCTCTGCTATGGCGCAACTACATGTCCATGTAGGCTATAAGAGTGATTCCATTGGCATTTCAGTCACGACAAAGATGCTTCACATAGATTCCACAAAGCTGCATCAGAAAGTCTTTGAGGGGAAACCCTGAAAAGCCACAATAACCCTTGAGACACTCACAGAGGCATGCGAAACTGGCCAGAAGCCAAAGATGGCGACATTGCCGTGTTCCCCTCGTCAAAGGCCTATTGTCGTCAGCCCTTGCTTGCTGCAACCAATGCCACCTCAGAAAAGCTACACGCCACCACACAAAAATCTTATCTTTTTAATTAGTTTTCCATGTTGGGCGACAGTCTGCAACATTAGCACAAAAGCCGTGGTTTGAACATAGAGGAAACAACTGAATCACCAGTTCTGCTCAGTCTCCGTCCGGCTCACAGTGATATCCCAGACTGCTAGACATCAAAGCAAACACTTATTATCACTGAAAAGGTTAAAGCCGTGCTCATGCAGGGCAGGGTAATTAATTTTTTGTTGGTACCGACCACTGATACAGTTTAGCAAATACAGTAAGTCATCTTCTTTTGGGTACAGTGATCATACACTATATGCTTGCATGTGTGCAGAGAGCAAAAAATTGTGGATTATGGGATTAAATATATTAAAGAATCACATATGAAAACATGACATAGTGCTTTGCTATAAGCTTGAGTGCTGTCGTTGAGAGGAAAATGGCCCCAGAAGTGTGCTTTCACAAATCCATTTCCAAGGACAGTGATCCACATTTTTCCCCACCGAGGTTAGTTATATATGTGGTCTTTTCGTGGGCAATAAGTAGCTGTAAATATAGGTAACGTAAAAACATGATATGCAAATTATATGCAATGCTGTGGCTGCTCAAAGACTGCCTATGGAACAGACACAAAAAAGTAAATGCCACTGTATGATGTACATTGTGGCATATTACCAAAAAAGCAAGATAAAATTGATTATGCAGATGGAAAATTAAGAGTTATCCAACATCATCTATATGCTACAGTAAACAGTATCATACTATAATAAGGCTCAGTGATTAACTATGATTTGAAAAGAGGAATGACTTTTACTTCCAGCAACATTCAGATACTGTAATATAAGCCTGCAACTAATTATTATTTTCATTATTGATTAATCTGCAGAAATGTATCAAACAAGAATTTGCTCTGTCACAAGATAGTATCTCAGTTTGCTAAAGCCCAAGGCACCGCCTTCAAATTAAGATCAATTTCCTGTCAATTGACTAATTGTTTCAGTTTTAGCTCAGTATTATTTAATGCCAGATATGGAGCATATAGTACAGAGGTAGGTTGAGATGAGTGACATTTGAGTCTTTATTGCCATGGTGTGGGGGAGTCTTATAGCCTTAGGGGGACAGGCTGCACTGTAGTCAGCGGATCCTTCGGTTTCTCCTGCCAGACAAGCGGGAGGGTTAACAGACTTAGGCTGGACTAGATCATGTCCTTAACTGTTCTGTGGGCTCTTCCCACACACCTCATCATGCCAGTGTTAGGAAATGATAGGATAATGATGATGTTCTGGGTAGATTTCAATATCCTCTCGTGTGTGGTGCCAGGTTGTCGTCTGAGAAGTCGGTACACTTTCAATTACCCCTCTGTGGAAGTTTGAGGGAACACAGAGCACGCAGTACTTGTATTTAGTAATATTTTCTGTGTTCATCAATCCAACCTGCCAGTGGTCTCCTGGTGAGGAGGTTCAGAATCCAATAACTGAGGATAGTCCTCAAAAGACTGCTGATCATGTCAAACAAGTTTCCAACATAGGTGCTGTTATTTTCAAGCTGTGAGAGCTGAGTGAAGATGACATCCTATGGATCTGTTCACACCAGATGCAATCCAGTAGGGGATCTTTGCCCTTTTTCAGTTCCGCTTTCAATCTGTTTTTTGGCATATGCAGACCGATTTTAAGCCTGGAAGCAAAAAAAAACACCCAAAAAACATGTAAGGCAATTTTTGTAAATTGGATCCAAGCCACATTTGGAGGTGCTTTGACATGTGGTTCCAATCAGATTCCTACAGATGCATGTCCGTCAAATGTGTCTCTTGTGTCGTGCAAACCACGACAAACAATAACGTTAAATCCAGAGTGAGGGAGGTGCATCAGAGCAGAATCCATGCTGCTACCAGCACAGTATTATGAAGGCTTCTGTCCCAGCTGTTCATGCTTGCCCATTGGAAAGTCATGTCACCAGCGTATGTAGCTACTGGCACCTACATCGTTAACACAACAATACATGCACATATGCCTGTGATGTATGCCTGTGACACACAAATCTGATCTGATCATCATCTGCAAATAAGAGTGCAGACAGTCTGTCTTCGATCTGATTTGAGAAGCAAATCTAATTTGCCTGCAATCTGAACAAAGCCTTTGACATGCCGCATGAATAGCCTCTTAAAGCACTTTATAACAGAGGAGACACAGGCGGGTTATCATCAAGGCAGGACACTGCAGATTTCTTAGATGGGACAATGTTTTGCAGCAGGTGAGGACCTGGGTGATGGGGTGATGTGTCGAATGTGTTGGTTAACACATCAGCTAAACAGTGGGCGCACATTCTTAGTACACAACAAGCTGCACATTCACCCTCAGCAGGGTCTTTCCCACGTTGGCTGTATATACACAAGTGCCTCTGTGGATAGACGAGGCTGCTTTAATGGCAGCCTCTGTTGACGAGATCAAAGAAGGCATAAAAGGTGTTGAGCTGATCTGGCAGCCACGCACGTATTGATGCGGGCATTCTTGCTTTTGTAATACATGATTGCCCGCCACATGTCTATGTGGTTGTTGTTGTCGTTGAGGACCCTTTTGAGGTTCTACTTGACGCTTTTGCTTTGTGTCCATGATGGCTGCATTCTGTCAGGCACCTGTGGTGTTATGCACTTCTACCAACTCAACTGAAAACAGCTTTTTTGGCTCTGGTTAAGGCCCTCACCCCAGTGACTTTTTCTTTGTCATAACAGCATAATCAGATGATTTATGATGAAACTGGTCGTGCATATTCCCATTTGTTGGCATGATTCTCTTGGTTGCTATGAGTCAGTCCCGGCGCTCAAGGTGGAGAGCTGTTTCAATTTCATCAGTACATAATTTAAAGATGCTACAAGCAAATCTTGCTTGTAGAGAAAGATAGTTGATTGCATTACCAGGTCGTCAAGTGTCAATGCTTTGGGTCGGTGGCTCCACTCAAGTCAACAACCTGGGAACAGACTCAACAATCATCTTTGTCCAGAATGACACCAGAATATCACCTTAAACAAGTGATTTTACTGATGACCTGAGTCTCTTAATCAGCCCGAGTAAACTGCCAAAAAAAGCAAGGGAAAATAATGTGGCTATTCAAGATGGAGGCTCAGAGGGCTCCATGAAATCATGGCAGAGTTTTCACAAATACAATAAATATCATGGTTGAACTGTGATGTATATAATCTATCTTCGATTTCCTGCTTCTGGTGTTGATGGTACGTATTTAAGAAGATGGCCACCTGTATGAAGAAATGAGCTACTGAAGGACTCATCAAGGTCAAACACTCAATTTGTTATCAGTAATCTTGAAAAGGGTGTCAATGTATTATTGTCGCTATCGTCTCTCTTCTTGGCACATGGTTATTAGCTAGTGAGAAGTGAAAGATTCAGTGCAGCTGTCTAACTGTCAGAGATATGATCAGGAACACAATAGAGCAGAAAAAAATCAAGAAGAGTTATCCCCCCTCCAACAAATGAGCGGATACTGGACGTCCAAAAAAATGTGAAATCTTGGAAAGAAATAGTCCTCCCTTAAAAAAAATCCCACAATGAAAGCTTATCCTGTCAAGCATCTCATAGAGCGTCATTCTTTAAAGAAAAGCTCATCCAAAAGGTGCTGTCACCTGCCTCTCATTCTTTGATTGTTTTTTTCCTGAAGCATCCACTTTCTCCCCTCCCTGACAGTGTTTCCTCCTCAGCGGATTCATCCAAAATTCAATTACTTTCGAGGAGGGTTCAGCAAGAGAAATGGGGCACTCTCTCAACACTCTCAGGCCTCGGAGTTAGCCCTGAGGAATGCATCTCCCTCTCACATTCGCACACAAACAATTTCAGCAATCGACGACCGAGGCTTTACTGCTTTACTACAGCTCGCCAGGTGGATATTGAGATGATGATTTATACCGATGTCTCATTTGAAGTCTCTCTTGTTCAGACATTTTTTTTTTTTGTGGACTGTTCACACGAAAGGCCCTCATGCTCAATTCTGAACCACTGCTCATATCTGATGTTTCTGGATGACTGTTCGTATCTTTGGAGGACGTTGTCCGTATCAGATACCAATGGAAACTGACAGCAAAAAGCAATAACAGGTATCTGTTTTTATCCCACTTGCTTGGAAAACACTTCAATTCTGTGCCTGGGATTTTTGATTGAATTGAGGTGTAAAATTTGGAAATTTTGCTTGTTTTTGTTCTTCCGGTGTTGAGTCTTTTCATCCTGCATGAAAGAACTGACTGAACACGAAAGTCATGGGTGTCAGGATTGTGAAATGATTTCTTATTTTCATGACAAGACTGACGAGTACTGTGGTATGAAGCGTTAAAAAAAATCTTTTATTTAAAAGGGTGAGTGTGCAGGTTTTAGTGACATAGTGACTTAGTGATGGTGAGCTTGCAGATTGCAACCTTTGACATAAATAAAAATGGACGCCGCATCTCCACTTCCTGCCACTGTTAAATATGAAGCCAAAGTATCCCAGATACAAGCACTTCCATCTTGTTCTGGTGACATCATTTGGAGGCAGACTCAGACTGCACAGGGGCTGAACAATTAATCAAAATTTTATCGAAACTGCAATATGGTCTACTGCAATTTTCAAATCACAGGATGCTCAATATTTGTTAAAGGCCATATTCCAAAGGCCAAATTCCATTTTAAATTATATTCTGTGGTGCTGAGTGTCCTGGCAAACACATCAGAGTGTCCTGGCCAACACATAATTCTGTAGACTTCAGAAAACATCTTTGTTAAGTACAAATCCCTGAAAAAAACACACCACAATCATTTTAATGTGTTTTTAAATGAAAATGAGAATGATGCAAAAGCTATCCTTTCCTCTAATATCACAAATATAATATTGCAATATCAGTCAAAATAACTGCAATTAGATATTTCCTCAAAATCGCTCAGCCCTAGTCTGCACAGTAGTAATCAGGGTTGGAGCTGCGCCTTTGCATTCAGAAAAATAAACACTTGCACAAACATCAGAACA
>JAJHUR010092141.1:0-44129 GCA_027495735.1 Lutjanus campechanus | reverse complement strand
AGAGCGATAGATAGATAGATAGAGAGAGAGAGAGAGAGAGAGAGAGAGAGAGAGAGAGAGAGATAGGACAGTAGACAAAGCCAACATACAGCTTAGTAGGGTATATCACCACATTCATTATCCATTTAGTAATCTAGCAACAATACAACAACAAATAAAAACCTCTAACCATGGAAATTGATTATATATTCAAACCACAAACACAACACACCCTGCGTCAACACTGTTGTTTTGTTTGATCTTCCGGATTTCAAAGAGGAGGGAGAGGCGTCCTACCATCGGAGAGACTCTGACAATAAACTCCATGGAGGAAGAGCTTCAGGGACTTGCTGCCTTAACTGCAGGAAAGCTGCGTGTGTGCTGAACGTGAACAGACTTGTCAGGCACAGTGGCTGCCCTGTGATACTGTCTTTAGATTCACACAAAGAACTCGCAGTAAAAGCACTTTCTCTGATGTACTTCCTTACTGCGAAAGGGGCATGATATGAACTTAGTTTCTCTTTATTACCTATCAGGTAGGGCGACACTATACATGTTTTATCTTTTTTTAACATAAGCAGGAAAACCCTGAGAGAATTCAAGACAGTGGTAATTGTTATTAATGAATTTAAAAATTTTATACTGATGCATTATTATTTGGTCTGTCAGCCAACCACCGACCCTTTCTCTTAGAAATTATGTTTGTGTATTACTGTGTGTGTGTTTGCATAATTACAGTGTTGTGACAATATAATTCCTGTATGGATTATGTTCAGAGACAACATTTATTTGAGTGAAAAAAAACAGTACATGTCTATAACACACTGGAGCTGTAAGGAGGTGGCTCGGGTATGGCAGGTGTACAAAGTGTAGGACTGTGATACTAGAGTGCAGGGTTTTGCATCCAGACTCCCAAAAAGCACTTTGGTTAAAAGTAGAATCTGCAGTGTTTCTAAATGCACAATTGAAAGTCTGCCCCTCTTTCCCTGGTCAACGTATGAGAGAGAGGGCAAACAACGTATAATGCAAATTAGGAGGATGAGCGAGAACAAAGCAGTGAATAAGAGAAATGAAATGTTATTTTCCGATTGTTTCACAACATTTACATTCTAAAGCACAAATCAACATGCCCACACCTCTGCACAATGTTGGATTTTGTGTGAATCCAGTCTACCTATGTGTCTATGTGTGTAAAACTCTTTGTACAGCTCTCAGCAGAGGAAAGGGACAGTGATGTAATCGCTGGTCGCTACGTTTTTATAGTGTTTCGACCTCAAAACCTGCCTGCTGCACTGGCTGGGGGATACGCAACACTGCCAAACACAAACTGAAGCCCAAAAACATTCCAAGTAAGAAAATACAGGGAGAAAGCAGGGTCTGTGAAGATACAGACGCCACCACACACTTGAATGGACTGTAAGTGATGATTTAAAGGGATTATGTTCATATATTATATGAATTATATATATGATGCCTTTAGGGTTTTGGAAAGATTATGTGATTTCAGTTAAATGTTAATAAAAATCTTATGTCTCAAAATCACTGGTGACTTTTAAATAATGATGTAGTCACTACGAGTGGATAGTATATTGCAAGTCTTCATCACACTTTTCTCATCAAAACAACTGGACACAACTGCTCTGCACTCTTTCTGCACATTTTAGTGATGATTTGATCTTCAAGTGCTTACAAATGCTTTAAAAAATGAATTATGTGAACTGCAAATATTCTGTAACAGGGGTCTTCAGCGTTTTTCAGGCCATGGACCTCTCAGCTGATAGAAAGACAGAGCAGGGACCCCCTACTACATATATTGCAATGCATATTAATGGCAAAAACAGAACAGTAAAATTACATTAAATACAGATTTGATGACAATACATTTACAATAAATACAGAATTATAATATATATGTGAAAAATGTGGGCTCAGGACACTGTCATTTCTAAGGTTTCTGAGGTGGAGGTTATGTCAGAGTGTGTTGCTTGTTAAGTTACAATACGAATCCTTTGTGGCTCACAAGAGTCTTCTTACACTTGGGCAATAAAGTTAATAAGGTCAATATGTTTCAAAAATATGTAGCTAACTAGGTCACCATTACGGATAGCTATCTAGCTCACGTAATTCCACAAGGTTTCATGAGTAGTCTTTTGTCAGTGTTGTGTAAATTAAATGTTTGGGGTTTTTTAAATATATTTTTTATATTTTAATTTTTGAAAAAAGAAAAAACTCTCAAAAAAATTTGAAACAATCATTTGGGGGACCCCTGCAGTAACCTGAGGACCCCTTAGGGGTCCTGGATCCATGCATAGAATATTGTTGTTGTCTTCTATATATAATATTCAATTTCCTCACTTGGAGAAAAAAAAAGTCCTGCAACATTGCTCCGATGTATTCTGACAGGACTACACCTATGCTGGTATTTTATTCCCCATAAGAAAATACCCCTGGTTGAAGTTTTTTTGTTTTTCTGTACAGGGCTTTGTGTGAAGTAAACTGAGGACCAAGCAGGATGGCTACCAAAACAGCAAAGAAAACTTAGACAGCAAAACAAGCCAAGAACAGGACAAAGAAGCAGACAGCACTGTACTGTGGGTACCATGATCACTGGGAACAGCAGTGCAGAAACACCACAAGTGCCCACTTAGCATCAACAGTATCACTAAAATGAAAAAAGAGAAAATCTTGCAGTTTAATGTCTTTGAAGTACATAATGCATAAATGAGATCGGTGGCCTTTAGTACATTGCAAATCTTCTCACATCAGGTTTTTAGAAGGGTGCAATAAGCATTCTGAACTAAAGACGCACACAGCTGTACAGACTTTATTTTGCTGTACGGTTACTGTCTCCTATCAGTAATTGCTCTCTAATGGCAGGGGGAGATTTCTGGCATGGCTTCCTTTCCTCTAATGTCCAAGAGGACAAGGTCAATGTTAATTACTACCAATTACCCCAAATTTTGACTAATCATTTGGGTCCTCTATGATGGCAGTGAAGAGCGCTGTCTCTGACCTTTTTTCAAAACCTCCCATAAATAGTCAACTGAGATCATACTGAATGTGGCTATTCAGAGGGCCTGGCCATATGGTTAATATCATTGTCATGGAGCTCAGTCCACTGGGTGACTCCTTGTGCATCAGTAACAGAAACACAGTAACCTGGAAGATGTTATAGTCTTTTTAAAAAAACAAGAACAACTGCTTTTCTCTCTTTATTCTTCAGTATGTAGCACTGATTTAGTCATATATCACCCAGATTTCTCATTCACTCAGGTTCATCCATTGTCACTTGAGTTTCACATGTTGGTACAGCTTTGAGGGCTAGTTCTCCTGCTGTTTATGTATTTATGTCGCACTGAGATGTGGAGAACAGCTTTGTGCGAGGTCCCAGGAGTAATTTCTGCAAAGTGTCCCAAAAGGTTGAGCAGAGATGGGGAAAGAAACTCTTCAGGACATCTGCCCTCTCTGTGCGAATACCCCACAGAAACATTTAAAGCATGAGGGAGTAGATGCTGTTAGTGGTTTTGAAAGTCACCGCAGGAGGATGAATTTCTTGAAACATGTTGCCACTGCTTCATCTCTTCCTCTTTTTGTACTTACTTTTGTCTTTAATCTCATCACCTTTCTTTTATGTGACATTATGCATTTCTTCAGCAGTCATTCTTCTTATGTTCTCTTAAAGTTAATTTTCTATCTCAGCAGGCTTTAAAATACACTCCACATAAACAAAGGTTCAATAGTACCTTTGTTCATCTAGAGTGTTTTTAGCATCCTCTTTCATGCTATGAGATCTAACTTGAATATGGTTTAAGAGTCTCAGCATTGTTTACAAGAGCACTACTTGCTACTTGCTCTGGACCACGCCATTTCACTTTATTCATGATTTATTATTGTTTTGTTCTGTTTATATACATATAATTCCAATTGCTTCTACTGCATTTTGCACATTACTTCATCGCTCTTTTGCACATTTATCCTTGTTTGTGTTTTCCTTCTCCCTTTTTCTTTTTTTTCTTCACCAATTTTGTTGTGCACTGCAATGACAATAAAGGCTATTCTGATTCTGATTCTTGTTAAAACAACAACAAATTCCAGGTTTTTTATGGTCACACTTTATTTTACACTAATAAGGCATGATGGTGTTCTATATTAGGCAGTATTAAGCTCTTTATTAGAGATTTATTAGACTTTATTAGCCTTTAAAGTGAAATCACAAATCTGTTACTTTCCTATTTAAAAACAATATGTGAACCAGATCTACAGATTAAAGGCCAAAGAGGTTTAGATGAATATTTTGTCTGGGTGACTGCACAGACTAAATGCAATACTGTGGGTAGATTTGATTAAAAAAGTAGGTATGGGTCTGGAAGTAGCAGATATGTGATTTCACTCTAGTTTACAGTACAATTCTGTTGTACTGTGTCCCAAATTACCACCAACAGTCTATTAAGGGTCTAACAGTGGGAAACAATACACTTTGGTTTACAGTGCAGTTCTGTTATAAGATGTCAACCTCTGATTTAGTCAGATAGGATCTACACTTTAGTTTACAATGCAGAACATATTATTTTTACCTTTGTCTTCATTGTCTTCATTCATTCATCATTAGTTGTGTGGTATCTAATTAGGGCTCGTTAAATCATGTTAGTGTACTGTAAAATAAGTTTGAGTCAGCAGAGTTGAGCCCATGATAAAGAAGTGTCAACTTGGAGCAGGATAATATTGGCTCTTAAGCTACCCTGAGATGGGCTATCCTCTCTGTCCAAAACCCTTTACATTAACTTTATGTGATTCAGTCTATTGTCTGATGGGTAACATTTCTCTTTGTATTGGAAAAAATTTTCATTTTGTCTTTCAGGGCTTATCGCAACCATCTCATTTTCTTTCACAAAAAAAGCCACAGTTTCATCCATCTGCTGACCTCATTTTCATGGCCAGCCTGAAATCTTTGAGTGGAATTTTCTGTGTGTGTACACTCTGCCGTCCCTTGGATGTCGTTGGCATGTCTCCGAAGCAATTTTCTCAACTATGAATAATTCACCAGATATTATTCCAAAGGTCATCTTATAGTAATTAGTACCCTGCTGTTGACTAAACAGCCTCAAGGTACCTGATGGCCAGTTTAATTACAATTTGAAATGAGTGTACTGTTTGACAATCTCTATATGTTCTCCTGACACCTCAACAGATGACACCTTGAGAACTAAGTAGGCTTACAATAAGTTGGCTTGTTAGCACATGGAGATGGAGGGTGTGTGTGTTAGGGGGACAACAAGCACCGTTAAGTTCACAAAGTCCTTTCTGTTCAAATATGCAGTAATTACTGGAAAAGCAGATTGGTGTAGTTGGATATGCATGTGTTTTGACAGTGTGGACATCCTTTGCACTGTCACTGTCTCATTATTAGCCAATTACCATGGAAAACTAATGGGGCAGGTCACAGCCGGCTCTCTTAAGGAGATCGGGGGACTGAACATATGTTGAAGATGAGGCAAGATGACACAGTCCAGCAAGCCTTTGGCGCGTTACGAAGTACATGACATGGCTCTTTGTGTCGCACAAGTTAGGAGTCGATGCTGAGAGATCCTGTCATGTCCTGTTGTTGTGAACATCAACCCCTGCACTATACTGCAAGCTTGAGCTTTCCTCTCTGAGGGCTTGTATGTATTCATAAGAGAACAGTGGATAAAGCATTGAGGCAAAAGGGCCTCAGGTAGGACACATAGCCCAGGGGGATTGTCGGAGCTGTTGCAGAGTTTGCCTTGGAGGCATCAAAGCTCATGGATGGATGGATGGATTGATGGATGGGTGTGTTACATGGATGGATGGACGAATTAATAGATAAATAGACACAGTACAGGTGTATTAGAAACAATAACCAAAAATGGTAAAATAAATAAAAATAAAAAGCTTAAAATCTTTCTGTATCTTTGGTTTATATGAGGCCGAATGGCCACAGGTAGTGTAGAGTGCCTCTGGGTATCACTGAAACTGCTGAGAGATGATGATGCACAGTGAGCCTAAAGTAAATCAAAGTTGTCATTCTGAACAGGCACGCCACATGAATGAGGAGATACTTTTCTCTACTCCTGGCTTAAACTTACATTTACTTCTTGGCCCTAGATCCAAAAGGCTAAAATTAAGGTTTATTGTGTTCTATTGATTTTCCTCTGAAATTTATAGGCTACTTCCTCGAGTCTATGGCCTATGCTGATATGATAATGGCTGGACAGTCTAATGAGTAGAGGAGCGACCTTGTGACGGGAAGCTCATTGATTTGTATTGTTCGACCAAATCAAAAATGGAGGAACTGATCAATGAGTGCTCTGCCCTTCCTAAACAGAAAACATCAAAGTGCCCTTTAGAAGTTCTATTTTAAAGGCCCGGTCTTTTTTTTTTTAAATTAGAGGCATACATAATTGAAGAGCTTGAGTTTGAAAATAATCAGCAGTTTAATTCATCATATTTGCCACAATGTTTAAAATGTTACTGACTGTGTTAGGATAACTTTGTTTAGGAAATCAATCTAAAATCCAGAGCATGGATTTCGGTGACTTAGTCATATCATGGATTGTGTAAAATACCTTTTCTGCAATATTCAGCAGAGTTATAGCTAGATGACATGTTCCAATTATGCAGGATAGATGGTAATAATTGGAAGATTTGAATTGGTTTCAACTTGCAAATGTCTAATTAAATTAAATTTTAAGTTGGAGTAGGGAGTTTATTTTTGGCATCACTGTGCAAAAGTTCCATAATATCCTTTCAGCATAATGTAATTCAGGTGGTCTTAGAGAAAACTAGACTTTGACTCTTCCTCTTGGCTCTGTTTTCAGGCTTTAGAAAATTGAGAAAATCTAGCCAATGATGGGTATTTGATGACCTGGAATGAGACTCAACAATCAACCATATTTCCCCAGAATTGCTTCCTGCACATTAAAATCTGCACTAACCAATATTTGTAATGGATCACAAGACTAATTTAATGTCAGTGAACCCACAGTAAATTATCACTTGAATGCTTTTCCCACTAACTTTACAGAGCTTTATTGCATCTTTCAGCACCTTGTTTTAGTTTTAACTCTGAAACACCAATTGTAAACTCTAAACTAAAAACTAAATGACAGACAGAGTTCTTGACATAGTAGAAAATTTACCAGATAAAGATCATGAGTTGGTGGAGACCAAAAACAGAGTTAAAAGGACAGTGCTGGACTAAAATTCACAAGGTGGTCAAAGACATGATTAGAAATAATGCCAAAGTTGCTTCATATCTATTAAATGTGAATTCAAAATGTTTTGAATAAGTTTGCCATACCACATTTATAAGGTGATACTCAATGTTACCATAACAGCTTTTTTCTAGTTACTGCAATTTTAAATTAAAATGGAAAGAGACAACTTTAGACAACACTGGATTGCTTTCCATTTCCTCAGAGCCTAGCTCCATAAAGAAATGATGAACATCACTTTGGAAATATGAGAGAGGAAAGAAGCATGTTAACTGAAAATGTAAAATGACGAGCAGTGTTCAGCCTATCCTACCTAGACAAGTGTCTAGGTCCTCTGTGTAAGTCGCTTATTACAAATTTTATTTACATTTATTGTTTGGTGTTGACCTCTAGTGGGCGTAGTAGTTATGACAGAAGAAGTATAAAGACAAAATCCACATATGGTGGAGGTGGAGTAAACAATAATCAAACAAAAAGTTAACGTGAAGTAATTAAGTTTTAAGTTGTGTCATGTGACAGGTAATGTAACGTAGTTATTTTAACACCAACCGCAATATTTCATAAACCTAACCAAATAGTTCTGTAGTCTAAACCTAACCAGACTGTTTTATGTTAATGTAGTTAAAGTTTGACCCCGACCCTGCCTCTCTCCTCCTACCCTGTCCCCACCCAAACACACTCCTCATTCCTAAACTTACCCAATCCAAACAACCCAAACCAACAAAGGCATCAAATACTAGCCAACCAGAGAAAGAGTAGGGCAGGTTATGACTGTTCCACTGGGGTAAAAAAAAGAAATTGCTTCTACTATGCCTGTTACTGCAGCGTAATAACATGGTTTGAATAATATTAGCCTGTTGTTTTGCACAAACAAGTAACTACAGAGGTAGGGAGAAAGAAAACATGAGGGAAATGTGCAAATTTGTTCATTAATTTTGTCAATAAAGAACACGTGATTTTCCTGTGAAAAATCATGCCCAGTGGCAGATAGATTTTCATTGTGAAAATGAGGCTTATAGGGAACCAATTTCGTGGATAGTGTCATTATTCTGATGTAGATGTTACACTGTGCAATCAACATTTACTTCATGCTGATATATTAAAGCAGAAAATTGTTATTTCCTCTATTTCCACTTTGAATTAACTACCTAAATGATGGACTTGAAGCATCCATGTTTGTTTGCATCTCAGACTCATGCATACAGTATGTACGTACAATTAGATGCAAAGTTGGAAACATTTTATCTTTCAGGAGAATTCAAAACTCCAAGTCATGTGCTATTTGATGGGTGGCAACATCCACAACCACAACAACACACATACAGTATTAATAGCCGTTGTTCTGGATGTCAATTTATGGAACCAATATGTCAGCACACCGACAGCTGATCATTAAATACAAAAGGAAAACGGTGAAGTATTTCCCTCACAAGCTCTAACAATAATAAAGTACTGCGTGTGGCTCAAAAGAGACATGCAGCGATATAATGGAAAACCCCTTTGTGAGTCTGCCCTCCATTGTGTTTCTGTGTTTAATAATAGGTATGTTTTTTTTTTTTCCTTTCTCATAAACATACACATACACGGTATGTCATAGGTTGAATTGTTTCCCCAGGGATATTCATTTTCAGAAATGATGAAGGTGAAAATGCCATGTCCAATTTGATGGGTCTTCTATCATTAGCTTGTAATTGCCATAATTGGAGTAAAGTGACAGTATGCTCTCACGTCACATCTATCACTGATACGACAATGCTCTCAGAACAAGCGAACCAAACAGCAATCTAAAGTGAAGGACAAGCGTAATGCGTGCATACTTTGAGGACTCAATATTTAATGGCTCAAGTAAAATTCAATGACAAGAAAAATCATTTCACCATATGGAAGGTCATTTTTTTCATAGATTTAAATGGGATATCTTACAAAGGCATGACAACACAGACTGTATAGCTTTAACTGACCAATACAGATTTGCTGGCAAGCATTGAAGCCTCCTCTCAAAGCAAACTTTACCTGACTCACTGATGACTAATTTACAAGCATATACTTAAGTCTTATATTTTGATATAGTTTTTGTACAAGATACATTTGTGTACATAAAATATTCTGGCAAAGTGCATGCCAGTGTACACATATGTGCACACACGCACGCACACACGCACACTCTCATACATGCAAGGAGACACACTCTCCCTCGCACAAGATCACCTATAAACACATTCAAACAAACTCTCATCAATATTATGCATATGTATCCATTTACATTACAACAGAGATTGTCATCTCATCACTTCTTATGTTTTCCCTTTTTCCTTTTTTATGAACAGTGCGAGTTCCAGTATTAAGCCTGTAGCCATTAGTCTTTACTGTATGTGTCTTTCCAGTTTGTAACCATAGTAGTTCTTAGGGGTACTGCTATGTACAGTTTAAAATCCAGTTTACCTGACAGTATAGATATTGGCGTGTACGTAGAGGCATAAGTGGTACGCACACTTTTACAAAGTTTGAATGTGTACACTGTGTTAACATTTGTTTTGTTCCATAAGACAGACAAACAGGTAGAGCAGTAAACATCAATACTGACACTGAATCTAATGATGGATGCATGAACTACATAGTCAAGTGTCAAAATGCCTTGTGGGAGTCCAAACAGTTCATGCAAATTAAGACACAGGTTGACATGGTAATCATGACACACATTTTTGAATAGGAAAATTCAGAAAATAAAAAAAAGCAATCTTCAGTTTTATGTGTATTATCTTTTACTTTTAGGGCAGAGGGAATTATAAAAAATATGAAAATAACAAGTGAGAGCAGAATCATGCAAAGTGAAAACCTGTGATCAGCCTTGACATTTTGGCTTATTTCCCTGCGTGTTTTATGAAAGATGAAAACCCTCGACACAGAGCGACACTACGCACTCAGATGCACATTCATATGGTATGCTCTTTGTTTGAAAAATAAATAAATAAAGAAAACACCACTATTTTTACCTCTAGAAGGGCATATGGTAAAACAAAACAGGACTGCAGTAGACAAAAAAAAAAAAAAAATCATGTATCGAAAGCAACATCCTACAGATGTACATTCATGCAGTTTATTATACTATTCCCTCTAGAAGAAATTGTCTTTGAATTAATGTAGCTGCTGCAACATTACAGTACATAGGCATTATGTAGGCAGAGCAAGTTAAAACACAGTGAGGATTACAGATAAGGTAATATTGTGCTTACTGTACACATGTGATTGATTAAATAATTTCAAACAATCACATTTCTCATTACAGTGTGACAGTGTTTTATCCCATATTTCACATATTTCATGGATATTCTCTCCCTCCACGATATGAAGAGGGGCACAATTTCCTTTGTCATATTTATAAACACCCCAACAGCAGATAATGTCTGCACTTCTTATTGTTAATGAGTGGCAAACTTTCCTAAAAAAAAATAATTGTTATTTTTCAGATTTATTTTTGTTGAAAAGATCCAACCAGGAATTTATTTGCCCTACTTATTCACATAGTTGTAAACAAAGACTGAAAAGAAAAGGGAGGACTTTGAGGCAACTTCTAGATCACTTCACAAGCATTGGATTTGCATTTGTCAGAGACAAAATAAATAAATAAATAAAAAAAATCAAATTTTCAGTGACATCATGATGTATGTTCCCTTTGATATGTGCTCCTTTTGATTAAATATGTATTCTTTATACCATTCTGTCTGACTATAACAATGAGATGAGATGAAAAGTGATAGTGGGAAAAAAACGTTAGTAAATGAGTGGAAATTGGATTCCCAAACAGGAACATTTTCATCAATTGATGTTTATAGGAGGACTGAACATGCTTGTTTTGAATTAATTTCATTTTCATAATTGACTGAGGTGAAATTGAATCGGCCCTTTGTGTGTCCTTGACACACTGTTCCTTTAAGTGATCATTTCACTGAGTTGCAGATAAATCCTCTTTATAATGATAAGAGTCCTGACCCTAGGTATCACAGAGAATAGGTGTGGTAGCTAAGAGGATGCAAACACAATTTGCATCACACCTTCCCTCGAGAATGCCACGTTGCATTATAGATTTAGGCCTGTTCCCAATTTGCAAGATGGTACAAGAAAATGAATCGCATGAATCATATACCTTATGATGTAGACACCTGGCTTGGATGTTACTGGAAAGAAAAATGGATATCAGCAAAGTCACTTATTGCTGTAGCAATAGATTATACTGCACCCAATCTGTTACAGCAGCAAGTTAGTCTGAAGTAGTTATCATCATCAGGACAATTTACACACACACAGGCTGTGATGCAGTGTGTGTGTGTGTGTGTGATGAAACTGTGGTGAGGGGCAGGCTGCAGGGAGGTCCTTTCAAACAGTGCCAATGCTTATTCTTATGATAACTGCAAAAATAACATTAGGATCAATAATTTAGTTGGACTCTGGGGCCCTGAAGGAATTCTTGCACCCTGGGTCTATATTCTGGCATCAATGCATAATAAAAACTGATAATAGAAACTTTGCACCCAAAGTGAGCTGTGTGAAAACACACAATAGTAATTAATAGCAGGAATAATAGGTGTTATTAATGATATGATGGGAGAAGAGGGAGCGTATGAAGCTGCTGTTTCTGACTCACCTTTTTTCATTTGCCTCTGCACATGCAGAACATGTATCTGACTAGCCAAGAGAACCATTCCAGACCTCCTAACCACAATGAAGATAGCTGCTGAGATCACACATGAAAGTAATTAGACTGAGAATTTCATAATTGGCTCCATGGCTGTTATCATGTGAGTGTTTCTGAGCAGCAAAATGTGAGAAATAGAAACAAAGGGAAGGAAACAAAGGGTACGTTTCCAAAGCGCATCTGTCTGTCTATTGAGATAGTTAGTGAACATTTTCTTAATGGAGTTGGCAGAGATGGAGTAACCACCATATGGAAAACATCTTGGGTATGTGTGTGCGTGTATATGCAGGGTGTTGTTTGTGTTTTTTCTGTTATAATTGTGTACTGGTCCATGGCAAAAATGTAAGATGCAAGAGATTACCAGTGTTGTCTACCATTGGCCTAGTTATGCTTTGTAGACTTTTTTTTTTTCATCCTTCTGCAGTCCCCTGACTAAAATAGACTTCTGAAACATGTTCAGGCAAGACAAAAGAAATATCTTCCACCACCAAAGGAGTTTGTGCTGTGTGTTATACAGAGCAATACTTCACTAGAACTTGAACAGAAACACCATCCACCCAGAGCTCATAATTAACATTTAGCCCAATTTAGCTCACTCAACACAAAGTACTGTATTTGCATGTTTTTCTGCATGAGGAAATGGTCTTTTAGGACACAGTTCCACAAAGCTGGGCCCGAGGAGCTTAAAGCGTACACTGCCCTTTCACAAAGCAAACATCACCAAACTGAAAGCAAAAGTTCTTTTTTTTCTGTGATGGAACTACTTTGGTATAGAACTACCTTTATTTATTATACATGGGCCTGCTATGTTAAGACTTACATGTCCTTTCCAATGCTTTAGCTGTCAGACTGATCTCATCTGATTTCGTCTGAACAACATCATCATGATCAAATCCACTCTCAGATGTCTTCATTAGTAAAACTGAGCTGGAGCTGGTCAAAGTTATTCAAATTATGCATACCTCCACACGTACGCATACATACTGATCATAAATTCACTGACAAAAAGCCATAGATGGATAGAGTCACGTGGATGTCAGGGCGATGAAGATCTGTCTTTTACTCTTACAGCTGGTGCTCGTGTAGGAAAGAGCCGCTCCCCCCGCCAGTGGTCTGCTGCCCGGGGGAGGAGAAGCTCGCCAGGGGGATGACCTTGACGGGGTCCTCCTTCTTACTACTGCAGTGTCTATCCAGGGTGTTGTAGAACTGCGGCCGGTTGATCCCTTTGTCCAGTTCATCTTTTTTGGGCACAGACCTGCCCAGGGTATGGCGACCATCCATGACCCCCATGCTGCCCATGTTAGCTTTGGCTCCCCGGGCAAAGCTCTGCTGGAAGCCAAAAGAGGGCATTGTACCAGTGATGGCGGTGGTGGTAGGGGTGGAGGTGGGGCTGTTGCTACCAGGACCCTGGAACTGGGCCAGGGCTGGGGGCATCCAGCAGCTGTCGGAGTGGCCCAGTATCAGACACTCCTGGGTACAGGTCTCAGAGGCCTCGGCCAAGGCTTTCTGCAGGTTCACCTCGATGGCTGTAAAACAGGGAAAAGAAGAAAACAACAGAGTTAATCCAGTAGGTCAGAACAAACAGAGAGTGCAGCTGGAAAGCGACGATTTTACAGAGGACTCATGAATCTTAATGTAAATAGAAGAAAGTTGTCGCCTTATCAGCGGTTGACCCACAAAATGTCAGCCTTTTAGCAAAATGAAAGTCAGTGATAAATGTTTCATTTCATCTTGTAATGAGAAAAACACCAACAGAGCATTTAATTTCCATTGGTATTCCCATGACTCTGTCTGTTTACCTACAATATGCAAGGAATTCCCTGTAGCTTAATTAGAGTTAGAAAAAAAATGTCTTGCTGTTTGTGACTTGGATTGGCTTTACTGTATTAAATATTTAATGAACATCTTAACAAAGCATTGTTTATTCTAATCACTGTCAATGTGGCGCACCTTACAGCCTTTTGATCTTTCCAAATCCAAAATAAATCTGGTCAAATAAGGAAACTCAAACAGGGAGAAAAACACCATTATCATTAGGATCTTTTGAGCATCTCTATCATATTCAAGTACAATTAATAAACATGGCTAATTGTGGCACCTTTTAAGCTGCCTGCATCGAGGGGAAGAAAAAGCTGAAATCTCGACGAGGAGGCGCCCGGGCAAGGCTAAGCACTCAAACTATCTTATCTCATTATCCCGGCACTGACATCACATGTGGAATGAGTCTGGGATGAGGCCTCAGCATTGAGCCCCAGCAATAAAGCCTGTCAAGCCAGATAATTAGAATGTAAAACAGTGTGCACCAAGGCAACCAGGAGCCTGCAGTGTTATGTTTCCTAGGCCATGCAAAGGAAAGAGGGGTCCTCATTCAAACATCACATCACTCCTCCAGGCTTCAGCTTCAAGCTGTCATGTAGAAATTATTTAGTATATTTGCATAAGTAAGAATGCTATAAATAATTAAGCGGTCTTAGACCCTAGTACACGGGGACGACTATTTCCCTCACACACAAGTTCTTCATACTCTGTAATTCTATTCTACAGATATCTGCAAATCTTCTTGCCACCTTGTTTATCGTTTTATGGCATTCTACAAAATGAAAATGAATATTCTGATTAACCAACGTTAGTAATACGGCTCTGGCCTCCCCAAAACTATCTAGGTAGTCGTTTAATGTCCCAATGTGCTCACTTCTTTGTATTTCTGTGCCACCGCAGATTGAATAGCACAGCGTCAACTTTAATTATGAGAGCAGTGTCTGAAAATGAATCGCCTGGTATAAATTGTGAGGATATATTTGGAGTGCTCACGTGGAGTCAAATCTGTCCTCTCCATATTGAACTGGAGCCTTGGAGCAGGAGTGTATAAATCCCCTGGGCGGTAAATGTGTCACCTTTCAGAGGGTCACTAACTTCATTAAGGCAAAAATGGATGCTGCTTTCTCATTCTCTGAGCTAGCACAATAGGGCCGAGCCAAGTCTCAGCCGTGCCCTGACTCAATCTCTCTCCGAGGGGTTTCTGCTGTTGGTAATGCCTTTTTGTGGCACGGCCGTTTTTTGATGAGGTTATGTTTGCATGAACTTCTTATTCCACAAGCATGCACCCAGACATACAGACAAAACTTCCTGGTCCTAACAGAAGCACATACATATCAATAAGAAAACTCATATAGGGAGAAAACTATCATTATCATTAGAATCTTGTGAGCACTGTTTCACTGTTAGGGGGATCAACTTTCCAACTAACTATAAAAAGGAAACCCTCATTACTGCTATATGCTGGATAATTGGTAAGGGTTGTACCAGCATGTTCAAATGTTTTAAATAATCAAATTAACAGTAATAACAAAATAGCAATGTCCTGTATCAGTCTAGTAGCTTATATAGGTTATTGCATGCAACCAGCAATACCAAGAATGGCGAGTGGGTGGCAATGCTACATCATATATGGGTGTTGATGTAATTACAATGAGTATGCCGTGATCTTATCTAACAGTCACAGGTCCAGTGTATGAGACTGACATGAATTTATTGGCAGAATTTGACAATAATGGACTATGTTTTCATCTTGTCTTCGTCTTTTGGTTACCTTAGAATGAACAATTTTATCTATAGACATCGTGGGCCTTCTTCCGCTCATTCCTACATGTTTCTACAGTAGCCCAGAATGGACAAACCAAACCAGCTCTATAAACAGCCTTTTGAATTTTTCACAAGTTTTAGCAGCCACTGTAGATTTTTCTAGAGACTAGAGGAGGAGATGAGTTGGCTCCTGCAAGCTCACCGCTGGATGCCACTAAATCCAACATACTGGTCCTTTAATATCTTAACATAGTGTGTGTTGTAATTATGTCTCTTTCATGAATTAAGTCTTTAATTTATGCCCAAAATTGTAAACAAAATTACATCTTGACAGCGATTTTACATCCAGTAAGAAAAGAAATTACTTAGAACCTAATTACATTGGTGAGTTTATCTTAATATTGTGTTATTGAAATAGTAGTTACATCTACAAAACAAAGTATTTTAGTATGAAAACCAGCATTTTTTAAAATTCAATCAAGCATCTTGTATCATAAAAACATGTCTGGCATTTGTAATATAGCAAACTGCTTGAAAATCAGTGGAAAATTCAGCAAGGAGACATTAGGAGACGCGCACAAGATTTAACCGCGAAATAATACACCAAACAAAATAGAGTCTGTGAATGCATTTTATTCTTTTGAGTGGTAGAAGTAAAGAAAAAAAAAAAGTCCTTCGTTTTAAGGCAATCTTTAGCAGCTGCCAACTTGAGTTCAGCCAGCACACACTTATGGGCGGTAATGTGTTGTTTTTCATCTATAATTAGCACAATATTCAAGAATATATTATTATATTATGTACAATTATACAGTTACGTTTACTATGATATGCTGAGGGTCCCCCTCAGCATATCATAGTAAACGTAACTGTCTGGGCCCCTCTGCCTGCCCTGTAATTTCCACCCTTGTCAGGTATAATTAATGAATGTGGTCCTAACAGAAACAAATGAATATCCCAAAGTGCATTCTTGCCAGGTTTTCTCCCTCCTCCTCAACTTTAAGTGATCGGTGCAGCCAAAGGTGAAGCTGTCTTTAACGTAGCATACTTTGCAAATGAAAGGTAGTCTGTGGCTCCGTGACTTCACACAGCTTGAACTCACAGCAGTTCTGTGTCAACAGCCTTCAGTGCCTCCAGATTTTGTATGCAATATTTCACATCCAGCTTCTCCAAAAGACATGGGCCTGTACTATTTTCTATTCCAGTGGGATAGTTTGGAGAGGCGGTGGCGGGCTTGGGAGGGTGGGAGCACGGCGTGAGTGATGTCGCTGACAGCTCTGGCTGCTTTCGTCAGCTAGAGGTATGCCGCAGCCTGCTTGTGATGCCGCTGTCTTTTGTATTCAGGGGAAACAACTGTACCCCGCGGAGCTTTCGGGAGGAATCACACATCACTGACGCCACGGATCCCCTGATGCTGAGAACATTCTTTTCTACTTTCCTTCAAGGAAATTTGAATGGCAGACAAGTGGGGATAATGGCAAACAATTGGGTTTAATAGACAGCACAACTGGGATCAGACCTACTGTTCTGATATGAGATTATTCATCTTCACTGAGAGGTGGTGAAGTGGTTGAAACCAAACTGTGATACCTGTTTAGTTACTGTGTAGAGTTGAGTGAACATCTGATATCTCAAATAGGTGACTACTGTTTACTTCAGAAATTAAGTGGTATTCACTTCATGTTCCAATTCAAAACAGCCTGCAGGCTAATTTGACTGCTCTGTCATAAGGTAATCTATTATCCATGGTCTTGATGTGTATTTCTAGACACCCTGCAGTGCCACAGTTCTAGGCTTCTAGTTGATCTTATGGTCATGCGCAAGGTCAATACCGGTGGTAGCCTACAGCAATCTTGTTCTGCAACATCAACACATCCTTTGGCCAGCCCCAGATCGAACGCCGCTGCATCCACCTCCAGCTGACCTTCTATTCGCGCGGTCAAACATTACAGGTTGTATAAACATCGGACATGTGTAAGAGAGAGTTATGAGGAACCTGCATGGCATGCCACAGGATTAGTAATGTTAGTAATGTTTTTTACGCTAAATGGAAATACTCGGCAAATGAAAGTGCACAAGGTGAGGTTAAAACCTCTGAAAACGTGGCTTTAAATAGTAAAAATACATGTGTTACATTAAGTTTTAGTTTCACATTAAGCAGCCACAAAAACCTTCCCAAGACTGTGTTGCTGTGGCAGTTTACATTTCTCCTTCAGCAGTACCACCAACACGGAAGCTAAGCAAAGCTCTGCTGTGTGTGGACCACTATAGATGATTTAAGCAACAAAATGCATTTTAGTCATCTAAAAAAGGACCACCTTAGAAAATCAAAATTGGTTTAAGTCTACACTATATGTAAAACATTGTTTATGCTTTATTTTGCCTTTCTCTATGGGGAACTGAAGCTGCAGTCTGTGCTCTCTTCAAGGTCACCAAGATTCTTTTCACAACAAGAGTAATTTTTACTTCGCAGGACGTGGGATTTGCTGGACTACTGCTGCCTTGATCGGTTAGTTTTTGTTATTGTGTGACTTTGGTGTTTTAAGACATTAGGTAACATTATTTGCCGCAGATCAAAGCAGTGGTAGACCACCAACTGTTCTACAAGGTAAAAGTTTTTTCACAGGAGTCTTGGTTGCTGTGAAGAAAGTATAAATGGTGGCTTCTGTTCATCCGCTGGAAAGGGCTGTCTGACGGCAAAGTGAAGCGGTGAAATGTGGGTGGTAGCAAAAACGTTTTGTTACGCCATTTGAACAACTCAGCAACTGTTGTGACATTTTTATGATTGGTTCATGGAATTAATTGCATAATTTTTTTTTAAATAATTGAGCATGAGCATGTCCAGCTCAAATCCAAAATCAGGAAAGTGAATAAAAACTCGAATGACAATATATTAAATTAAGATTAAAACAAATTTCTAATACTTTTTAGATGCTTACTATTATGTTCTTGAGAATCTAAATTACATGGTTTGAGGGCTATTTTGGATTTGGTTTTCCAGAGGCATTAACACTGTGCAAATGCTTCTCTATAAAGTGAGTATTTGCAATCTTTTAATTTGGAAATATAAGGAGGTTAGATCTAATATCTTGTATGTCTGCAGTATTTTGCAATCAAATCCAATTCAGTGGCCCTACAAAACGTTTTGATGCTTCTATTACGTTTTTTTCCCCAGGCTTTGAAGTGTTTTAGTTTTCGACATTGTAAACAAGGAAATAAAATTACATGCTGTACACTAGTATCACACAAACATTTGTCAGTCTAATGCAGTCCAGGACACCATCACAGACATAAGCCTATCTGAGTAAAAGCCATTCTGAAACCACTGCCCATCTATTGAATTGGATTGCATTATAGTGCACATGTGCCAAACTGTGTCCACCCCCTGTTCAAACACACTTTGTTATATTCCAATTAGCTGCAGATGATTCATCGATGATAATGTCCCTTTGATAGTGAAAAAAATAATGTTCTAATTTGAAGCAATTAACCACCATGCACGGCACTCCAGTGTTTGCACTAAAATTTTCCACAACAGTGGTGAATGGAGTGGTGGCATTATTCTGGTTACATTTGGTGTGTGTGGTCGTTCTTGTTTTGGATTAATACAGGTTGTAATGCAGAAATAACAAGCAGTAATTCACATTTTCAGGCCCATGCGTTTGCATGCTAATGGCGAGGTTAATGTACACAGTTGGTAATATAAGATAATTGGTTGCATTTCAGCATCAAGGTAATGTCATGATGATTTGATTTAGACATGATAAACAGCGCAAGACTCAGTCCCATGAGGCTGTTGATGTGCTACCTCACCAACCAGATGTCTGGAATGTTGACTGAGTATTATATTTTACCTTTTGATTATACTGGTATGCATTCAGTCTCACTTATTTTTTCCCCTGATGGCCATGAAATTCACTAATGCAAATGTGCGTTCTGACAGGCAGAGACACAGCCATGATGCATATTAACCGCCTGATCAGGGCTTTTCAGTACAATGGTATGAGATATTTAACATGACAGTTGATGATATTTACTGACAGAGCTAGTTACATCTTGATGAGCTTCACATTAAGGTCTGCACAGATCGCGATTCAGCTTATTATTTCAGAATGCACAAACTCATTATTGCTAATTAAAAGGATAATTGCATGCATCTAGGACATTATATTCCTCAAACAGCCATCAGGAAGGTGGACTAGGCCCCCGATTCATCCTACAGTGCTAATTGGTGCAGTCTTTTTAATTTTTTAGCCTGAAACGTATATGCACCAAACTCATGCATTGTCAAATCAGAGTCTTATCACCTCCTGCAGACTCTAAGCATGATCATGGGCACATTTAAATTATATGTTTGTTTTATGTATCACATGTGTGCTGTAGTATGATTTTAAAGGATCCATGTCCAACTCATGTCTGCATTATAGTCCCTACTGTTATCTAGCTTGTGAATCTATATATTTTTGGCAGATGCTATTTGCACCTAGGTTGGAATAGCCAGTGTGGTTATTTGCACCCGGGAGTATAAAGCCTATAGCACCCAGGTGTACGTCCCCAACAATACTATTTGTGCCCAGACTTTAAATAGTCAGCGTGGGAGCGAGTGAGACAAACCATGATCTTTCCCTCAACCTAACCAAGTAGGTTAGGTTGGTCTCAAGGTAATCCTTGCATTTCAACCATTCATCCACCACAGTCACATATCAGCAATGAATTTGTTGCTCTTTATTGCTAAAATAAAGGGGTCAGGTGTGAAGTGTTGAATAGCTGCTACATGCCTATTAGTACGAGGTACTTTTTTTTTTATTTATCGGACTGAAGGTTTTTCCGTTTGTTTTTTTTTTTTTCATTTTTATTTTATTGTCTGGTTGTGATACATGGGCTGTCACTATACAGCATAGTTGTTTTCTTTTCTAACATTCTTTGCAAAGACTCAAAAGTTTATTTTTTTCCACTCACACAACATTCACAAAAGTGCAAAAGTTCACACACATATTCCAGATTGTAACTATGCCAAGAAAATAAACCTTTCACCACCTGAACTATTATCACATAGAGGATTTCCCCTTTCAGTGTCAATTAATTTGGATTCAATGGGTTAATGGTGCCTAAAAATAAAAGAAAACTGCAAAGAGGCCCATATTTGGCTGTATTAGATGTTTAAAATGTAAAACTTGCCTTTCATCAGGGGTTATAGAACCATCCCAGAGTACTACTACAGCTATCACGAGGATAAAAGCATTATCATTATCATACAATGTATTCTTGTGTGAATAGGAGATGGGATGAGATTGAGAGTGAGCGAAAAAGGAGACACAGAGGGTACATGAGTGTGCGTCTTGTTTCTGGAGGGAGACCAAAAAGACAGAAACGCAAGAATATGGAAGATTCTTTCAAACAAATAGAATCTCAGTAGAAATAATTGGGTTTGTCATTACCAAGACTTTATCACTTCACTCGGCCTTATACTCACTCCAAACGTACAATCTGGATAAGCAAATGGATGGTCATTAATAATAATAGCGCTATTAAAACCTCTTGGTGTTGCGCTGAAAGTAGAGATGCCATTACTTTCATCGCAAGCTCTGGCAATCATCATCATCGTTTGAAGGAGAGACTAATGTCTCACTTTTACAGAATTACAAATACAAGGCAGCATGCTTAAATGCTTGATGCATTTCACCGTCCTTTCTGCTTTCTCGGGATTTGTGATGCACACTTATAACCGATTTATACTTCTGATGGTATGTACACATATGTGGGTTTATGTTCTATCCAATATATTGCAAAGCTTGTGAGAGTCTGGTTTCTGAAGTGATGGAAACTATATGCAATACTTACTGCTGCATATGCATTATTTTAACAATGAAATAAGAAGATGCAGACTCGGAGACGAGGTCTCAGCCTGTCTCTATGGCAATGAGTCATTGAAAATTAACTTTTCTCTGCACGTCAGACTCAAATGCTATTTGGTTTTCTTTACTTTTATCAGGAGGAGGTACAGTATAATCCCTCGGCGAAGGCAATAAGAGCTGTCATTGTCACTGTTGACAAGGGCGTGGAGGAGGAAGTAAATATTCCTTTGTAGCACTAAAAACTTGGCGTGCTCTTTGGAAGGCAGCGATCAGCTGTGCTGCAGAGGTCAGAGGTGCCATGTAGGAGGCTGACATGTATAAAGATCTATAAGGAGCCGTGCTGAGGTAGACAGCTACCGTAGGATTTTATCAACACTGTTTTATTCTCGAATGTGTAATGAAAAAATAGAAATGTCTGGACAAACTTTATTTTACAGAACACTAATAAGATATAACAAGCTGTACATTGTATCAAATTAGAAAATAATGGAAATAATATATTCCATATATATAAAGTGAAATCACATTTCTGCAACTTCCCCATTTAGAACCAATATGTCAGTATGTGCTGAATGAAGGACAAAATTATAGAGGTAGAGGAATATTTTGTCCATGGGTGACTGCATACACACATTGTGATACAGCAAGCAGATAATGTGATTTGTGATTCATGTCACTAATTACTTTCTAATAAGGTTTAATAAGGCTCTTATAAAGGGTCTAATACTATTTAATAAAGAACACGATATTTCTAGTTTATTTACTAATTTAATACGAAGTACAGGTTGTTACATCTTATTAGTGTACTGTAAAGTGAAAAGTGTGGCCAAATATCTCTGTACAGCTGCTCTTCATCTAAGGGCCATTCTCATCAATGATGGTGTAAAAACTGCTTGCCAACGAATGGTAATGAGTTAGTGGATTTTTCCACCGAAACAGACCGAGAAGCAGATTTTCAAGCAATTCTATGCTGAAGCGATACAACATGAGATATAAGAAATGGCAAGGCCATCACTCCTCTTTTTCCAACTTTTTAAAATAAATAGTGCCAGATGCAATGAATGGCCTTTTTTAAAAGGAGACAATGTGATGCAGATAAGAGGGGAGCAGGGTTGTCCATATATACACTGGACTAATTACTTTTGATGCATTTACTGAGACGCCACTGAACACGGCGAGTCTCCGAGCCACATACGTATTTATCAGCACTTGTGGGACCCATACAGTTCCTCGCCTGTAATCCATCTAGCCTTGTCTACTCTCGACCCCTTTTGCTTTCCTAGTGTTTGACCCATTGTAACTGAAAGTAATTGCAGGCAGAAAACAACATCTAATGATTACTTTATCTGGGAGTCTGAGAGAGAGTGAAAAGTCACAGACAGGTACTTTCAACAAAAGGAGGAGGCCTTTTTGTTCCCGACACACAATTTCAGACAACAAAGAATATTATTGACTTGGCTGAGATTAGAACACCAAAACAAATGACAAAGCACAGAGAGAGGACAAAGTGCACAAAGAGAGAAAGGATCTCTTGAACAACCCGGTGCCAAGCACTTGCTTCTTTCTTTTTGTTACTATTGATTAAAAGTATGTTGTAGGTTGAAGCACCCATTTCTCCAGCGAGAATATATAACAGCAACACAATGTAGAGACTTAATTTAATGTAAATTCCTTCATCTGGAAGTCACCTTTGTTGTCAAAAGGAGAGAGAAAAAAAACAACACCTCAAATTTTCAGATCGGCTCAGCATAAAATGTTTACAAAAAAAAAGCAAGCATGCCCCGACAACAACAACAAGCACAATTGTGTGATTTCCATCAACAGAGAGCACAGTTGGGAAGGTAGAACACAGAAACAGCTTTCTTCTTGACACTTGACTTTTTGTGTGTGACATTGGTTGATTACATCTCCTTCATTATGTCTGGACTGCTATTGGGCCTCCCCTCCTGAGGACAAGATGCCGGTGTCACCATCAACACAATCAGGCCCGGCCAAATACCCAGCATGGGCCAGATAGATGAGAGGTGCAAACACCATAACAATCTGCAATCAGCGCTCATCACCACAGTGACACACAGAAGAGGAGGCACAGGCTTTCTATGGGGGGTAGAAACACAAGACATGCTCATGTAGATGCACACACACACAAATCCACGCACACACACGGTGCTCTCTGTTTAAAATCTCATACGCGGGCAGGCAGCCATTCATTCTCTTCTTTGTGAGTCTGCACTTGTGAGAAACGCTGGACGATGCTGTGGATATACTGTAGGTGTGCTGTCGCTGACAAGGAGGCAATACATAAATGCATATTTATAAGATTTAAAAAAAAAAAAAAAAACGTGAAACCACCTTAAAATTCATTGCACATGGATGAATGTCTGAACATTTCCATATTGTGCAGATAATGCGAGGTCTGGGAAATGAAAATAAAAAGCGTGGAATGAAAAGGAAGTGAAAATATTTTAGAAGGATTAAGAGAGAAAGGAAAATAGACTGATTAAGCGGGACCTGACAAAGCTGTCTGATATTTGCAAAAAGATTGGATTGTTCCAGCAGGAATACTATCTAAACAACCATGATTTTTAGGAAATGACTTTGATCTAAAAATGTAAATGTCACTTATGACACTCTTAGCTCACCTTTTAAAATCAAATTAGAAGCTGATTTGAAGCATAAGCAGGTCCTCAAAGACTTAAACCTGTTGCGTCAGTAGATGGTTAAAACTGCTGGATGTTTGCAGTGAATACAGTTTTTCTCGTTAGCTTTGGCTCGATTCTTGTATGAGAATTACTTTCTGAAACTACCTTATTAAAAAAAATCATGCAGGAATATAGTGGAATCAACTAATTTTGTCTTATTATCTGAACGTGTTATTTATTCAAGTTAATTAAAAGGTCTCCGGTATTTATTTTCAGAACACTTAAGAAATTATAAACATGAGTTCTTCTAGACTAGAACTGATGAGTTGAATGAATGTACTGTACAGAGTTCAATCAACTCATTAAATTAAGTTTCTAAGGAAGAAGTCTGATCAACAATAAGTTTCATGTTGATCAGTATGTCAGCAGAGCAAATGTGAATCAGTATAAGGTTTATTAGACTCGAAAAGTTTATTTGTTTTTAAATGTTAAAAATTTTTTTCCAACTTGTCTTTTCAAATTTAGTCAACTTTAAGTTTGAAGGGAGCCTGGACACTAACTTTTAAGTTACTTTAAATCTCTGAACAATTAGTATGTTGTGTGAATTTCTCATTAATTTAAGCAAATTGCACATGCTTTGACATGCATGTGCAAAAGAGTATAAGTACAGTTGTCTGCTTGTAATTAATTTGAAATTATATAGGTACAGTACATGTAACACATTGCTACAAATAAATTTATTGTATAGACATACAGTAACTGTGCATGTCCCATAGTATCTGGCCGGACAAAACTGTCATTCTTGTGTAGGACAGTGAGCAGTCAGTGTTCACAAAAAAGTAAAACAAAACTGAGATTTGTATGTAAAAAAAAAAAAACAGTTCTGGGCTGACATGTGGAAAAACATGTAAACATTTTGACCAGTATGGGCCACATGATGACAAAACCTTTCTTTTTTGTGGTACTGGCCAATTTACTGACAAAACAAGCAGGTTTTGAAGCATGAATGAAATGTTTTGGGTGAGTTACTACCTTTTGCAGACATGAAATAAAGGCCCATGAAACAGTTGTGACAACTGAAAAATGAGCCAAAATGATTGAGAAAAACTGTATAAAAAATGAGGCCTCTGCCTCACGTGATGGAGGAGAGGCTGGAGAGACAAACTGTACAGCAGCCGCCACTGTGCTACATCCTGTGTCATGTAACAAGCAAATTCATCACACTGACCCATTGCCCCCAATTATTATGGAAAACAAGAATGAATCAAATTAACATTGAAGAAGCTCTCGGATCTGGCAGCCTGTCTGTGTAGCCGATGGATTCAGCAGGAGGAGAGGAGAGGGTAATAAACAAGGTGCCACTGCATATGCTATATATCTTGCAGTCATTGATGATTAGCTCTGTTTTCCCTTAGCCATACATTACTGTTATTGCCTCCATGGCCAGGCAGATAGGAAGTGGATACAAAGGCATCGCGAAGCCCATCTTTCAACAGATAACTGGCAGCCTGAAAACCACTCAGCACCAGCGGCGGCGTGATTTCAGTGCATGAGTGATCTGGGCATGCTGAAAATTTGTAATCTCTTCTATGGCAGAGATGAGAGGAAGACCTGCTGTACAGTTCTTGTTGTGTGTGTTTTTAGTGTACAGTGAGGTATTTCTAAATGAAATCATTCAGTGTACTCACAAAAAAGGAGTCTCTCTTCAGATGTCAACAGCTCAAGCCTCCGTGTTTTGTCCTGTGAGGCAATCCTGAAAATGTGTAATCTATATGAGGTGTCAGTGTCAGGAGCAGACACTCATGCTATCCCTCTTTCTGTCTCCTTTTTTTCCCCTCTTTTCAAAATATTTTGAGGACAGCTTAGGCGTGAATGCAGTCTGTATGCGGTATTAGTCACAGTCATTAGTGCTGAGCAAACTTATATTTGCAGTATCAGTGAGTAGTGCAGCATGGTAAAGGTTTTAGTATGAGGGGCAGACTCTCTCCAGATCCCCCTGTGCATGTACACTTTAAAGGTTTTCCTTTTCCGGAGCGCCACAGACCCTCCTCCGGGGACAACTATTAATTTTTCACTGAAACCTCCCCTGAATAATGAATTCTGTCCTATTTATACGCTGTGATAAGTCCACTGAATGTCTAAAAAGGGGTTATCATGAAAAGGGTAAGGCTTTCAGAGAAAGACCTGTTCCTGCTTAACATGTTTAATTCATCTGCATCGCCATGTTCTTGAAAGCAGAGAGGGAAAGTCATATAATGTATCACTGGCAAACATGAAAGCAGACACAAACGGCACATTCAATAAATCACAGCTTTACTTTTACTGTTTTGATGTTGACTGTCACAATCCTCCACCCAAACACCAGCCGCTGAAAGTTCAGATATATGCCTTTTACTCTTCCGGGCCCCGCTGACAGATATGCTCTAGCTAAAATCACAGAGGTACTCAGTGGCTTGTGTTAATGTTTCTGTCACTGCACACTTTATTTGGGGTGTGCTGAGTGCAGGCATTGTCAACTAACATTCACAATAGTGAGAGCGACAGATACAGATAGACACACAGAGGGAGTAAGAGGCAGAGTGTGTAAAATGGCAGTGGAACATAAGCAAAAAAGGTATAAAGCGTGGCCCATAAATAATGAAATAAAACTGGAACATTGTGTGAAGAAAAAAATGATAAACATTCCTGATTTCTTAAAATAATTCGATCCTTAAAATAACTGTTGCTGTAGTGACTTCACTTCACTCCAGGATTAAAAAAAGCTTAATTTTGCTGCTGTTTGTATCGGCACTCTAAGTGAACAAAACCATTCATTACTGTTTGACTCTCAGACCAAATAACCATACGGCTGTCTCTTCATAAAAACAAGCCTTACATAAACACAATTAATTGACACTGCAGCCAGTATTACCAGTATTACACAGTGCTGTTAACTGTAGCACATAATGAAGCAGTGTGATGATCTTATTCAATACTTTAACTCAAGCATTTTTAAAAAATGTATAAATGTAAGCACAAATGTAATTATAACTGAATGTAATTAGGATTTACTTAGTTAGGATTCAGTTCTGTTCTATATCCTGAGAAATTGTATGCATATTTGATATTGAATTAGTAATTTAATAAAGAATTGTTTTATTCTAGTTAATTATAATGTATATTAGTATTAGTTCACTGTTATTGTTTAAAGGGGAAGTCCAACCCAAGATCAAAATTACATATTTTTCTGCTGACCTGTTGTAGGGGTGTAAGAAAATGATATTCCTGTATGGAGTATGGGGATATTTTGTTTGGTGATAATGTACTGATTCTCTTTATGATACATGCAAAGATTCACAGCAGTGGTTCGTTTAGTGTTGTGTTTAAACTTCTGACTAGACAACAGTGTTGTTATCTATCTTCACCGTTCTGATTGCATTAAAAATGCAATGCTTTCAAACGAGATCTATCTTTTTTATGAAAGCATTTTGCTAAATGTCTTTTATAGGTTCTCCTTTTAACTTAATCTCATAATTGTATCGTATTATTTTTCTGCTCTGTAGCACTTTGAGATTGCTGAAATGTAAAGTGCAATACAAATAAAATGTATTATTATTATTTTTATTATTAAAAAGGAAACTTTTTAAACTTGAATTTTATGCATATTCTAGTGTGTTCTTTAGACTATGACAGTTTTCCTAAAATTAGATTTAAAAATTGCAATACATCACCTTGCTTTCAGTATTGCAGTATACTGAACACACAGCCCTGGCCAGTAGTGCTATTTATCCATTTAGATTGTTTTGCTCTGAGTTGCAGAATTTTGGAGATATTGGTTGCCTTCTCTTGAATATAATGAACTAAATGGCACTTGGCTTCTGGTACATACAGTGTCAAAAAAATATATTGAATGAAAAATTCAGCAGCAGCAGAGGAGGTTCATGACTCATTTACTCAGGATAATCCACAAACTCTGTTGTTTCATGTCGGAAATACTTTATTTATATGGTAGAATCTACCAGAACTACTTTTGTTTTGAATCGACCAGAAATATTTTTGCTCTACAGTTGAATCTAGTAGTAGTTCCAACGTTAAACTGCTCACAAATTCCATTTAGTCCCATTAAAGAAGGCAGACATCTTTATGGTTGATATCTCCAAAACTGTGCAACTGATCAATCTAGAATGGATAAATAGCTCTACAACAACAACAACAAAAAAAAAAATCATTTTTGATTTTGGGGTGAACTGTTCCTTTAAAATCTGATCTAAATATATTGTCTTGCAGCTCCCTTTGGCTTCCAAACAGTCTCCGTAGATCAAAAAGAAAGAACTATAATAAAATAAAAGGGCAAAAGCAGAAAGTAGGTTCGCTGATTGTGTTCCGTGTGTGATGATGAAGAGAATGCTCCAGTGGTTACAACAGTCCACAGAGGAAGAGACGGTGAAAATAGCCACACAACTACGCTGCTCTAGAGACAGCCTGCAACCCATTGACCTCAATGTCTTTTATGCTGTTTAGCCTGGAGCACTAACTATCAGATATTAACACCCCACATCTTTGATTTTGTGGGCCTGTCAGACCCTGAGGACGCTTGTATATATTGTCCCAAGGTGCCATCCTCTTTGTGTCAGTTGTTTCGTCCTCCTCTAACACGACAAACACCCACAAAGAGGCAAGGGTATGTCACATTTCCTCTGCCTGGCATCTGGTATCGACTCTAATGCTGACATGTCTTAGCAGAGCCTGGGGATGGCATGGAGAGAGGAAGCCCTAAATGTCACTAACATGTCCGGGTGTTTGTAGAATTGCGGGAGAAAATTGCCGGGGCTTCCTGGCTCACCGCTGCTGTCGCCACCACAACTGCTACGATGACATCACTATAGCCAATTTCATCCTGCAGTTTATTTCAAGCTGCTGTGCTTGTGTGCGTGCGTGTGCATGCCTGAGCAAGTGTGTGAATATGTGACAGAGAGAAACAGGCTCGCTCTCTATGTAATTCAGTGTGTGAAGGCAGCAATACCCATCTCTATGATAATTTCCTATTCACTATGAGCAAAGACAGCAACACTGATACAATTCATTTCCCCTTTATTAACTGGTGCGGAAATGTTGGGCCCCGCAGAAGTGACTTCTGAAGTCTTTCTGGGCTGAAGGGTGGCAGAGTTTGTTTTACGGGTGGGAGGAGAAAGATACTAGTACAGGGTAGATGATTTCAGGAGCCATGCATCCATAATAGAGTATTTGCCAGAGACAAGATGCTCAGTTTCCATGAGCATTTAGTGGCCATTGCATGAGATTCTGGGTCAAAGCCTATCACTTCTAACGATGCACATGTCTTATCTAGGAGAATAAAAATGGCTGGTCACCTCTCTAAACCTCTGGCAAAGTTTTGGCATCATAAGTCTTGTTTGCATTACTTGTTTGAGTTTCGTGTGTGACATCCAGAGTCAAGTCCAGTCAATCACGCTGACATTCAATTCAGCAGAATTGATGACTTGCCACCAGTCTGCCATTTTTATCTCAGGCTGATGCCCTCGTTATTTTTCGTCATCCCCGACTCTTCCTCTCTCTCCGCTCTGATATTGCTAATTATTTCAAACTATCAGGTAGACAGTTTCAATTTCAATTAAATCTTGTCTTCTCCACCGACCTTGGGGTGGGGAACAGGGTTGCGCTCTCAGCCCTGAACTGTTATGGGTGCCATTTAAGAAGAAATTTAAACTCAATTTTAGCCCGACTTCAGAGAATACACGCTGAGTTCACCCCTGTCAAGACAGAAGTGTGCTCAGTATATGTATTCCAGTAACACACTTAATGTGATAATTGAAAGGGGCCCAATTAAAGCTTCAAGGCATAACTGGCTACTCTGATACACCCTAGGGTAGCTGTGAAGGACAGATTTACAGCCATATGCAGCTAATCTGGCTGTCTAGTATGGGTTGTGAATCTTAATGCACTGATGTTATGATGACATATTTGCTGATGGGTAGTTTACACACACTATTCTTTGCTCACAGTATCAACAAAAGGGTAAATGTAGCTTCTGAAATGGTCACTGTAGGTGCAGTGAATGTAGGGGAGAGTGGGGTAAGGTGAATACCTGGGTGAGGTGACACGTTTTCATGTGAAATTGGGGCACTAAATCGCAGAAAAAACTCACATAATGTTGTTTTAAACTTTATTTGGTTTTATAGCGTTTATGTTAGCTTTACAAAAAGAAATAAGAGTATTTGGAAAGGGAAAATGTATTATTAAATTACTTTTTTAATGGGACAAATTAATTTAGAACTTACTTTACTGTCACTGTACAAGTACAATGAAATGTTGTTAGGTGCAAGCCTACCAATATGTACATTTTATTAATTTATCAGCTTATGCTCAGGTTTACATTTTAAAAAGTCAGATGATCAGTTTACCTCCAGATTGCTCAACTTACCCACCAACTCTGATCAGCTTACCCCTACCCTAGGCCAAGTTGAGCCATGAACACAATTGGCTCATCTTACCCCGCTCTCCTCTCCTTCATAATAATGTGTCCAAATTAAGGACCAGCATATGCTTTAATGGTATCTAGCGGTGAGCTTGCAGGTTGCAAATACCTTGTCTCTGTCTCCCATTCCAAATTTGTGAGGCAATGGTGGCCGCAAAAATATGGCGACCTCTGTGGCAGAGGACCTGCACCCTCTGCAGATATAAACATCTCATTCTCAGGTAAGGTAATTTCAGGTGATTATACACAAATAAAAATAAATAAATAAAATAAATCTTATACAATGGACCTTTAAGAAATCCAGAAAGTAGCTACACAATGGCATGCAGATAAATGGAATATGTAGTTCCCTGCTGCACAAAAATAGAGGGCATCATGTATGTAAGAAAAACAATTACGTGGTATTGACAGCCAGTGCAATCAAAGGCTCCCCTGCCAGACTCAATGAGGTGCCAATCAACTCTCTGCCTCACGTTGCCGCCGCTGCTGCCTTTCATTTTAGAGTCAGAAGAGATTCTGCCGTGGTGAATCATCAGTCAATAGCTCAGAGCTGATGGTTAATGCTGATTGATGACATTCAGCCCCCCATCCCCCCCAAACTCCCCAGCATTATCTTCAATAAACAGTCAGGGTGTAAGCCAAAATCAGGAGGGGAAATCAAGCAAATAAGCAAGATAAAAGGTAAAATTATTTTTCTTATTCTTATATTAATATTATTGTCAGTAATAGTTGTAGTTGTAGTTAAAGTAGTTGTAGTCTTGCTTTGATGAACATTGTTCCAAACTAGCTTTAAAGCCTCTGTCACCATGTTTTGATGGTTTTATTGTTCCTCTTTGCAAGAAACTGGTTGCTCACTGAATGTTACTAAAGGTCGTCCATGATTGATTCAAGCCATAATTAAAATTATTATTAAAATAAATGATAAAGCACCAGATGCTTTCTCCTCATTGTCCCATGAAATAATAACGTGAATTAGAATGTCATTCACAGCATGGCATTAGCCAACACAATGTACAGGCATTGAAGAACAATTTGGTGCACGCATTTAATTAAATTGATTCTATCAAATGTGACATTTCTATCGCCAACCTATTCCACCTTACTCTGCCTTCCTTTTCACCTGTGGTGGCCCGCTCCATGACCGGAATAAGAGGACAAGATCACTCCTCGACAGCGAAAATGATCATTTCTGTGGAGATATCTTAATGTGAATTTATGTGAAACATGGCAACGGTGAGCTGTAATAGGCACTTTCTAACCCAGAAATGTCAAGCAGGAGAAGGAACACCGCAACAGAACATAGGTATGATATTGAATTGGATAAAAGTGTCACCCCTAGAAAGAAAATAACATTATTTTCTCTCCCTCCTCCTGTCTTTGCATCCATTCTCTCTGTTTGTCTCCATCTCTTGTTATTCTTCCTCTTTGTCTGTTTATTTTTTAGATTTCATTCTCATCTTGTGAAGATGGGTTCAGGTATTCTGCTTTAATATTAAAGCTCACGGTGGATTGCGCTGCTTCCTCTGCAAGTTGTCCATACAACAAGGAAAAGGCATTAGGGGATGCAGTCTAAAGAACAGACTTTATGTTGGACATCATCTGGTGATGGTTTCCTTGCAGGGTTTGTAGTATTTTCTTTCATTATCTCTCTTCCACTCTTCACCCCAACACCCACTCTTTTTTACAGTGGCTCTTTTTTCATGGGAAGTCAACGTGTCGAAGTCAGACTTAAGGGAGAACTTTAATTCCTTATTATCAGACCGTTGTACCATATCCTCAGACTTTCATGCCACATTCTCAGACTTTCATTCTATATTCTCAGACTTTACTTCATTATCAGCCTTTCATTCCACATTCTTAGTTGCCATCCATATAAATAATAACCTTGCAATTGATGTAAGAGAATAAATCTTCATACAGCACCTGGAGGAAACTATTGCCAAACAAAACAGCCAAAAATTTGTTATTTTCCTGTTTGTACCAATAAAGAGCTGTTGTACTTAATGACCTTTAAATTCCTGATGATTCCTGGTGTTAATATATGAAAAACTGGGTTGATTGCCACCAAAGGATCTTATGGCACAATTGTTGACCCTGGCAACAACAAAATTTCTTGACTAGATACCATTAGGTTCCCAACAAAACAGGTTACAAAAATGCCATTTGGGTGCATGGGAATCTTTTCCTCCTTCTAAACTATTTCATTATCTCTCTTGCACCCCTCACACAAACATCCGCTCTTACAGTGGTTCTTTATTTACAGGGAGTCAACATGTCGAAGTCAGACTTAAGGAAGGCTGGGTGTTAACCATCCATCTCTTTGACAAGGAGAATAAACTAATTTTCTAATTTGCAAGCATGTGACCCCAGTCATTTCTATTCATAATTCATTATGGAAATCTAATCAGACATCATACCTCACCTAAGACACACTGAGATGTTGAAAAGAAACCTCACTATGTGCTACAGTATTGTGCAAGAGACCTTTAAATAAACTATCAATGCTGCTGAAACAATCTCAACAATGTGTTCAGTGCTTAGAGACTGCGAAGAATATGTCGGCTCCCATCCCCTTCAATTTCAATTGCTCTTTGATTCATATAGGTCTTTAAAGAGCAAGGTGGGACAATTACCATTTTAAGTGGTTAACATGCCCCAGCTGGTATTTCTTTCCATTTCCATCTGAAATATTATTCATTTTCACTATTAACCATGTTGAGAGTACTTCTCTGGGTTTGCTAGGCTATATTGTACATCTTAACCACAAGTAGTGATAAACAGGCTGAAAAAGCTCCCAAACCCAAGTGGCAAGAGGGGAATAATCATTAAGAAACAGCTTCCCAGAAACACTTCCCTGTCGAAAACAATTATCAAGAACTGAAATGCTATAAGGAACAAATCACAATGATATTCCATATACGACACTTAACTCCCCGTCTATTCCTCGTTCAGTCCGCACTTCACAGAGAACACAACAAAGAATTGTAAACTCTACTGGCAGAAGAAGAAAGGGTATTAATTTTCCAACCTGGAAACTGTAAACTGAAAATACCTGTGAAGTGGATAATTCTGTCTGGGGGAGACATGTATTTTCCCCTTCCTTGTGTCAACACAACTTCTTTTGAGGTGTGCAGCGATGTCTGTATGGGCCTGATAAGTCTCTTATTCTCAGCAAAGAGTAATTTGCAAAATGCAGACGGCTGTACACAGACTCTCCACATTGTTAATTAAATCATTCTGCCTTTGATGTTTTCCCAGGTTTTAATGGGAAAATAACAAAATTAAATAGGATGCTGTCTTCCCTCCTTGTGAAAAGAATGATCCATGGATGCTGCATCAATTATTGAAGCTGAAATACTGTAAATAAATTAAATTAACCATAAATAAAACTGCATGACTTCCTACTGAAAGCCAAGTATTGTTTTTTCTTTAAAGCTGTCAAGGCGCTGGCATGTGAAAGCGGGCATGTATTATTCACAGTTATTTGCACTTTATACCTGTTGCCAAATGAACATTGACCATATGGTCAGGCAACAACCAAAAGCTGTGTCTCATATGAATAAAATGCTGTCTTTCCATGTCACCTATTAAATAAATTCAAGACATTAATCCACAAAGGCTGGAACATTTTTGACAGTGTTTGTATGGTTTGAACATTGAGCTGCACCAATTAGTCTGTTGATTGATTAATAATCAGTTATTGAGTTTTCTAATTTCACCTTCTCAAATGTGAATATTTTCTGGTGTTTTTGGTCCTTTATGACAGTAAACTGAATATCTTTGGATTGTGGACAAAATAAGACATTTGAAGACATCAGCTTGGGAAACAGTAATCAACATTTTTTTCCCATTTCCTGACATTTTATGGATCAAACAACTAATTGATTAATTGAGGAAATAATGCACAGATTAATAGATATTAATATTATAGACTAATAATGAAAATTATTGCTAGTTGCAGCTCTATTTGAATAGTCTTCTTTGAATTCAGTATCAACATGAACTCATCTATGTACAGACCTATTCAGTAAAGCTAATTTAGGAAGAAAAATGAAAAAGTGAGAGGTCGCTGAGTTGAGAAGGTGGTTTGGAGCCCTGTGATTGTGATTATATCCACCAGAATACACCTGTCAGCCTTTTCTCCCCTCCTGCAACCTGCCTCTTAATTTGATCAATAAAGATGAGTTTCTCTCTATAATGAAATTCACACTCAATCACAAGTTTGTCAATGGCCACCATGAAAGGTCAGGCAATAAAAGGAGATTTTGTTTTCAGAAAAAAAGAGGCTGCCTAATGAGTTTACTCTGCTCAACATGGGGCTGCTCCACAACAGCCCTGCTGAAAAAAAACTATGACGCCATCCATTCTGTTTAGTCAATAACTTCCTGGGCCACGAATATGCTGGGAGTATTACATGATGACCTTTGCACTAATCAATCCACAAACACTTTGTGTCTAAAGAGTAAAGTGTGCAAATCAGCCAGGGAGTGTATTTTTTCAAGTAGGGTCAAGCTGATAACAGAGTACAGCCCCTAAGGTGTTAATGGCAGGCTGATTATCTGAATGGTTAGTGTTTTTACTCCGACCTCTAATTACTTCCAAGGCTAGTCTTTGAAAAAGCAATTATGAGCTGGGCCAAACTGTACTCACTCTCACTTTAACGGTCCAATACTTTTATAATTCATTTGTTCTCATTTGCAAAATATCAGCAATAAGTAGATGAAAAAAATAAATAAAAAATCTCACTTTCTTTATGCCCTGTGCAATGTGCCTCAATCTCCATGTTCCATTCAAAGCTAAATGCCTATTTATAATTCACCTCAGCGGTAATTAAATCTTCTTATAACACCCATAACACAATTGCACCTGTAATCATTCCTGCAAATACAGTTTATGTATTAACTTGCAGTGTGTTTCAAAATTAAACAAAAAGGTCCGATGGTTGTTCATATGCACACAGAAAATGCATCACTTATTTACTTGTACTTTTTAATGTGTATACCTGTGGCATGTAAAAACCAGTAAATAAGCATATGTCAAGTGAGCACATAAGAAAGTCTCAACCAAACTGTCCTGAATTCTTTGCTTTTATCCACCAGTAGAGGGCATATAGTCCCCCTAAGTGTCTCTTTTTCACTGTCTTGCTGTATTGAAAAGTTACTTAAGACCTCACTAATGCTGCAGCTAAGCCCCTTGATGTGCTTTTCGGTCTGAGGTGCCTCTGCAGGGCTCTCTGTTGCAGTGTGTTACCAGCAATACATCCACCCAGACATGCATAAACCCCAGCATCAAAAAATGTGCAATGGCTTTCTTTAGTGCTCACTTGTCAGAATGTGGATTTTTTTCCCTTGTAGTCCTCCTTGAACAGAAGGTGCCCACAAAGGAGAAAAAAAGAGAGAAAAAAACAAAAAAAAAAACAGGTAATGCTGCTATATTATTGGCAGGAAAGAGAACTGCCTTTCACATGGATATAATATTTATATATAGTATATAGTGTATAGGATATGATATATGACATATAGCCTGTAGTATATAGTATGTAATATATGATGTAGACACAGTGTGGGTGCATGTAGTCTGGGTGTGCACGACTGGCCTAATTTTCCGGTCAGAGAAAATGCAGCAACTTCTCTCCTTCAGATGAAGTATTTATTCCAAACATGCAGGCATTCCAACAGTGAGGGGGTTGCAATCATAATAAAGTCCACTGAAGCATTTGTATTTGTGTGTGGTATGATATATAGTGTATAAGCTTGGTATTTGTTAGTATCTAGTATGTAGCATAGAGCTCACATAATATGGTATATAATACAAATTATATATAGTATATGATATATGGTATTCAGTATATGGTACACAGCAGAGGTCAGAAACCTCTGGCTCTGGAGCTGCATGCCACACTTTTGCCGCTCTCCTGTGGCTCAGTGTGGCGTTGATAGAAAATTAAATGGAAATGAATAAGAGCTCCAATTTTACCATTTTACCATTTACCATTTTAATTTTCACTTATCATTGTTGTAGGCCTAAAGTAATACTGAAATTCTCAAATTGTAAAAATTTGTAGCCTACACACCAAGCTAAAAAAAAATGTTTTAATATTTTGTCAACTATAATTTGCATCACAGCCTCAGTCTACGGTTTATTCATTAATTTTTTTTCCTCTAAATTTTGCCGGTGGCTGGTTTTATGTCTCCCTTAGCGACTGATGCCAAATCCAATAAAAGAAAAGTCTCAGGACAATAGAGCAGAGTTTTACTAGTAAAGATTGCAGATCCCTGGTATATACTGTAGTATATGAAATTATATAGTCCATATTATGTGTTACTATATATATATATATATATATATACACACACAAACACACACACAAACACACACACACACACACACACACACACACACACACACATATATATATATATATATATACAGAATATATATATATATATATATACAGCACTGAGCAGATATTACATTTGTCAGCCTCACACTGACAAAGAGGTTCAATGTCATTTAATTAACATACTCCAGTTTGACATAGTAAGAGCTGCAGGTGAGGTCAGATTATTTTAAGCCATCTTGTAAGATTGCAAAGGTGTGAGGCGCCTGCTTAAATGATGTGTCCTGCTTCTGTCTAGCCACAGATGTCCAAAAACAACTTGACAGCGTGGCCCCACAGACAGGCCCAAGATTAATGATTTGTGACAGCTTCAACAAGCCAGGATATGAACAGTCATCCTGCAGCCATTACATAAGTAGAAACAGCTGTTGTTTCAGCAGAGGCTTTGATTTCTTACTGTACCCGCTCCTCATAGAAGCGTGGCGGGAGAGGACCTCCCGTCACATACAAATAGGCTGAATAATATTGTGGAGGCAGCAGGTTTTGTCGGGAGCGAGCGGGTGACTGCAGAGCTGCTTGCAATTTCACTAGAGCGGGATAAAGTAACATTCTAATGTCCACTCTTCTTTGTAGCCCTCAGATACTGAGACATCAAGGAAAACAACTAACTGTATCTATGTAGTTCGCAGTGATGGCTTTGGACGCTCCCGCCAATGCCTGTTGTGTAATTATAATAGCCTGAATTATGTTTGGAGGTAATTCTGCAGCACAGACTATGTTGTGATTAACATGGGCATGAATGGGGCTAGATTAAACCCAGTTGGAGAATATAGTGAAGGAACTGCAATTAGACACAACATTATTCCTTTTCTATTTGATTCGGGGAACACTGCCTTGTTCTGCCACAATAGGATTTAGATAGTCCCATTGTAATGAAAGCCTATTTTGAAACCTGGTGAATGTACAGAACATGACGAACCATTTTGTTTCAACAGGACAAAAGACAGGCTTGGCGTGTGTTTTCTAACAATTGGTGTTGCTTGCTATTTCTAAGGCTTTTCTTTTTGGATCACCCCAAAGAGCCATACAGAGCGGCTTTGAATAGGTGTCCTGAAAACAGTCCGGAGATTGCTTTGTGCTGAGGGTACAAATGCCAGGTTGAATCCTTTTGAATGACCATCTAATTTAGTTTGTTACATCATCAATCCTTTATTATGACTTTTTAGACACTTACTGTGATTTGGGAAAGGCACTGCTGTTCAGAACTTCATTTCAAAATATCATATTTAGTGCTGAACAATTAATAACTTATCACAAAACTGCAACAAAAGGACGACCACCAATTTCTGCCCAGTTTTAAATGTTATTTTGCCACATTATGACATTCTGCACTACCAAAATACATATTTTACAGGAAGGCTACATAACACATCCTTAAAACTATTAATAATTCTTCCCCAGTCACCTTTTGTATAATTCTACATCAGGCTTACAAGATGTCAGTGTCTGGGTTTGCATGTCTGCATGCACTGTCCTTGCTTAGGATTCAGCAGATGGAACCATGGGATGGAGGTTATCAGCCATCCCATTCCCCTCTGGACTGTAATTCGTTGTCGACAATGTGCTATGGACCCTAAAGGCCTGCCATCTGCTTACTTTCGCTCCTTCCAAAGGTGAGAAATTTCAAACCACCACCTGGTTGATGTTTTAGGCACGCATGACACCTAGTCAATCGTGCCAATGTACATATTGTGTAAAAATATAATGTTTACAAGCAATAAAAGAAGTCTGAAACATCAATAGCTAGAATATAATTAACTGTGTAACTAGCCAGCCATTATATATTCTAAGTGAAGACAGGGTAATCTCAAACATTACTGCTTTAATGTTTGCGCTAAGTAATTCAGACCTTCCACTTGAGTTTTTATGAAAATTCAAAAAGTAAAAGTAAAAAATAAAAATTTCATATACTGATTAAATTATGGAATAAGAAAAGAGTTGAGTTATAAGTTAATGAATTACCCGCATTAATATTGAGATTTCTGATGTGAGATTTGTTACTATGGCTACTATATGTGCAAGAAGGAGAATTTCTTCAAAACAGAGGTCAGACAGGAATTTAATCATACAGGAATTTAGTGTGATCATTTTTTCTCATTAAATTAACATACATATACTATTTGTATTTATTTAAGATAAATAAACCTAAAATTTTCAGTATTTATTTTAAGAGCACAGAACTTATAAGCATGGGTCTTTTGACTTGGAATGATGAGTTGAATTAATGTAATGAGTTACACCGACTCAGTAAATTAAGTTTCTAAAGAAACATGATGAGCATATTAGTAGACATCCCAGAATGCAATGCTTGCCAATTAAAACTCTCCTGAGACCCTTCTTAGTTTGAAGATAATATATATAATGAAAACTTACAGTGTGTGACAAGTGATGGTTACTTTGATGGAACTGACTTTTCAAACTGAGAAAACAGGAAAAGGAAATAAAATTTGTTTAAAATGTGCATCAGCGTGACTGAAGTTGTTGGTTCAGTTGAAGTATCTTAAGCTAATAGAACATGTTTTCTCAAGTACAACTGAATTAATGTCAAATTTATTTATTTAAGGTTTATTTGTTTTGAATAATTACAAAGTTGCCTCAACTTGTCTTTTTAAATTCTGTCAACTTGACATTTTAATATTATTTATTAATATTATTATACCTTTTTTTTTTACAGTGTATACGTTCATAAACTACCGACTTTAATGCTGAGAAGTGTTTATGCCTTTTACTACCGAAAGCTGGTACAATTTTTTCAAAACAGAGTTCTTAAGTTACTTTATCCTGTATTCAGACTTTAAGTGCTTGCGTAACCACTGTCAGGACCTGTAAGACTTCAGCAAGTCTGGAGTAACTAGCAAGGTTAGAGGCTCTGAGTAATGAAAAATATGCACAGAAAAAAAGTGTCTCTTGTAGTTACACTTTTTCTCATACATGTATTTACCAGTCTTAGTGCCAGTCTAATATTTAACCTTTGATGGTGCAGAACAAAATGACTATTTAAATGTTTGCAAGAGCAAAGCAGGATTGAAATGAAGCAAGCAGCCATTTAAAACTTGCTCACTCACACTCTGCTCATTCATGATGTGTCCAGTCATTCATGCTCAGCTCTTCTTCTGCGGTCACAGACATGCTCGCCGAGGGAGAGAGGAATTTTCAGGCTGTGAACGGATGTCTTGTTGCTCATGGATCATCACTGTGTTCAGAGATTGCGTTTTGACAAGCAAGCAATCCTTAATCCTTAGTCACATCCAGTTGCCAAGTCAATGTGACCAAATTTCTTTTCTTTGTGTGTGTCTGTGCAAGCACATTTCAGGGTGGGCAGCAGGGTTTACAAACAATATAATAATCTGATCTGTCTGGAAAATGCTGGATCTTGTACAGCACGTTTCCTTAATTGTGTCATGATTTATATGCAGTCAATTTAGTGATGATAATTATTACCCCAAAATATCTTCAAAATCAACTAGTGGGGAACAAACATCACATTTAAAATCAGTTTGGAAATATGTGCTTATTACAGTTGTTTATTCAGCTGGTGAACTAAATGACTGCATAAAAAGAAAGAGCATTGCTGGAAAACTACCAGTATATTTCTGCAATCTCAGCGCTGTGCACCAGACAATCTCAATAATTCTGAATTTGCTGCCCGGATTCTAAGCAATAATCACTCTCGTAGCACAACTCCCCTCACATCTTTCTGGGTTTCTTTTACATTTAAGAAGCTGACTCACACTGCCAATTCTGAATACAGTTCATTAAAAGAACAGTTTGGATTGTTTAATGTGGGGTTCTATAAGTTACTTATACATTGCCACTGTATTACCTACACTACATGGTGGTTAACACGCTCCCAGTTAGGAGAAGCAGAGAAGGGCACCAACAAGGAAGCTACAAAAGGTATTTTAATCACTTAAAAAAGGTCAACCTAAGAAATCACAATATTTTTTAATGCATGCTATATTTGGAATACTTTCATCACTAACTGCCATCAGACTTTAAAGGTGAAATCAGTCATTTAACGTCGCAGAATATAGCAGTTGCTGGTCTACTGTTGCATACACTTAAAATGATATTGATTTTTTTAGGTGAACCATTTTTAAGTGGGTAAAATACATTTTGTTGCTGACCCCAACCGCTTCTGTGACTGTACTCCCCTCTGCTTCTTCTATCTGTGGGCCTGCTGACCTGCATACACTGTGGCAAATACACTGACTATCAGTAAGTACTTTATACAGCCCCACATTACATCACCCAAACTATCACTTTAATCAAATATGTATGAGGATCTACCGTTTACAACTACTGTATATGTACCGCAAAGTTGGGGCATTTCCCAGTGCAACGCCATGCCGCTTTTCTTTCTGCTGAGTTAAGCAGATCTAAAATGTGTAGAAAATGGGGAGGTGACTTAACAGATACACATTGTCCCATGTGTGTCTTTATACTTAGATATTGAGCATCTATCCCAAGCTTCCTGCCTAACCCTCTATACATCATCAAATTGATCTAGTGAGGAAGATTTAAGCCAGAGCTCAGAGACAGAAATCTCGTTCCAAGGTCAGATAGTGGGAGGCAAAGGCCATGGGTCACCTGTCTCCTCACACCTGCCCTTGATGTATCCCCAGCCCAGCTCCCCGAGGACCCGAGAGATTCCTATTCTGCTGATGAGTTAAACCTGCTTGAGCCATAGAAATCCACAGGATTTCTATCAGCCGTGTCTGCCGCTGTGTAGGACAGCGATCGTACCGCTTAGCTACATCAATCAATATCCACGCAACATGGACACAGCGTGTAGCAGCTGATGTAGCCAATGCATGACGTCCAAAGTTGGTCCAGCAAACCAAAGTTCATTCTGCAAAAACTGGAGGTAATTCATCATGAGATGGATTATTCCAAGAAACTTTGACTCCGCATGGGCACATGGATTCCTCAGGAGGCGTAATCTCATTACACTAAATCACTCATTCCCTTGATGCACGCATAGATAGGCAGAGCAGTAAACTGTGTTGCCATACAGTAAGATTTGGGGTTGCTAAGTATAGTGCACGCAGCCCATAGAAGTTGTGGACAGAAGGTGTCCTCTGGGCACTCAGAGAAATACTACGTATTAAATGGAGCGGCAAACTTTCTCTTTTTTGAAATGGGGCATTATGTATGCATGTGGGGATGTTTGTTAAAAACCCTTGTCTGCTGTCAGGCTTCACCTCCTTTCCCCTAAGCTTGCAGAAGGAAACGTAAGCTGTTTACAAATACAGTATGACAGGTTGGATACTGCTAACTTAAGTTTTCATGTCAAAACCTGTCAGTGACATTTAACAAGAAGAAAAAGCACGTCAGATCTAAAATGCTTCCAGAAAAAAAAGACCAAACCAACTGACAGAGGATGAAAATAGCACTTAACCTGGGATGCACTAAAGCATATTTGCTCACAATACAAAGAGTTTAATTTCATATATATGATGATATGTTTTGGCCTGATCTGATATAATCTCATTTACAGTAATCTTATTAATTACTCACTTGAAAAGCAAATCACTTAATTGCATTATAATGATTTAGCTTGTGAGTGGCTGTATTGAGTATATTATATTATTATGTAGGTGTCCTAGTGTAATTTGGTACAAATACTCGTTTCTTGTCCACCTATAGTAGAATGTATACAGGAAAAATATTGAGTTGGTGAGAAAGGCTTGGGGCTGTTTTGAGTTCAACTGGGAATAGATTTTTTTTTTCAAGGGCAGTGTGCAATCATGGAGCTGTGTTATTCCCTATGATTGCCAGTCCACTGGCAAGATGCACACACACAAACCCCACACGGGCACGTGGTGAGGCAGTGTGAAAATGCGACTTCACAACATCAACAAAATATTCAGAGGGAAGATCAGAGTGAGGAGACATCAGACACTCGAGTCCAGGTGATATTACCATTTTTGTGCATCAGTCTGCCCTTTTCTATGGCCCAGCAGTTGTGCTCTTTGCACTATGGATTAGCCAAGTCTGTTGTCAAGGCAACATGATGGACATATAAAAAAAAAAAATTAAGAGGCTTTCAGAGTTACAAGAACTTCTCGATATGATGCTGTGGCAAAACAGGTCACTGTAAAAGCAAACAAAGAGGAGAGAGGGGACAAAAATAAGGATTCAGTGTGCAGTTTCAAAGTGGACTGCAGCTGCTCATGTTTTTGACCGTTCAAATGGATGGATGGATGAACCAAAACATGTCATACAACAAATGCGATTGTCAGGTTAAGCCTCACTCACATTATGATGAAAAAAAAACTGAAAAAACATTTTGGAAAAAAAAAAGGAACATCTCATACTTGTCTCACCAATATATACAAAACAACCAGGGGTATTTCTAGAGGAGGGGGTGGTGGTTAGGGATGTATAGTAAGATGTTAGTTGTAGTTCCCTTTAAGCTACTCACAAAACATACACAAAAATATACATAATAGATAATGAATAAAAAATATAAATCATGAAAGTGTATTTATTTATTTATGTATTTATTTATGTCATATGTTTATGATGCCACTCTGTTGTGTTGTGATTTGTTGGGCTAATTATCTTTAAAATAAAAAAAAATAAACACAGATGTGTAAGAAACTGTAAGATACGGCAATGTTAGTAAATAACGTAGATATGAAACAATGAAACATGGTAAATTATACATGCACACATGAATTTCATGCAAGTCAGTGCCCCACTTGGGCCACCCCAGTCATAAAAGTCTGGACACACCCCTGAAAACAGTGTTCTCATAATTAATTATAGATGGTTATGTTTTGTGTTTATATGAGTGCAGAACATCTATACCTTTGTTAATATGAAAGAACACGGCACTAAAATGTCAACAATAATTTAAATTTTTTGCTCGGAACATGACTAAGAGCAGTCCATTTTTAATTTGTGTTATCTTATGAACTTACCACATTCATATTGCTCGTCCGATTAATTTCTTTTATTAAGTTACCATTTTTCATATTTTTAATTTTCCTAACTTTGTGTGTGTATATATTTTGCTTGTCTGAAGTGCTTTAGGGGCTTTGGTAATGAAAGGGAAACAACTTCAAAGAGATTAACTCATCAGCTTTGGATAATAATGAAACAATGCGATAGCACATCATTTTCTCCTCCTGTTGCAGCCACCACCGTATTAGACATCAGGAAAGAATATGTTGTGTAATATGATTATATTCTCTCTCTCTCTCTCTCTCTCTCTCTCTCTCTCTTTATTTATTTATTTTTAGTTGCCTTGTATTAGAAAGAAGAATTCG
>JAJHUR010092140.1:2106-14204 GCA_027495735.1 Lutjanus campechanus | reverse complement strand
TTTGTCATTGTAAAAATATAATCTTGCACTCTTGCACTTTTGTTCAATGTCCCTGCATCCTGCAGGCAACATATCTGAGCTTCGAGTCTGGGGAGGAGGGGGTGGCGGGAAATAATTCACTCCAACCATATATTATAAATTAAATAAATCCTCAACCTATTTAATATACTGCCTGTGGCTACAATACTATTTGGAGTAGTGATGCAGTACTTGTTTCTAAATGCTACGGTCTTACATATGTCTCCTTTGAATTGTTATAAATCCATTTACCCTTCTCAAGGCCCTCCTCATAAAAGCAGCTACTTTGAAGAATAATATACTGGTAGGTTGCACCATAAATGGTGGTTTGTGAAATCTGAGCTGAGTTAAAATGCATCATAGCCCCCAAAAAGGTTTAGTTGGAGTAGAAAAAGAATATTACAAGCCTAGCTTTGATGGTAGAGTTATGTAAATAAATGGCATGGCTTGCTAGGCCTACATAAGAGTGACCAGCATACTGCCTTGGCTTAAGTCATGTCAACATATATATATATATATTAAAATAGCCTTTATAATTTTAAAAAAAGCAGCAACAATATGTTATGAACGTAAAGTTGCCCCCTTTCTTAGAGCACAAAGAAATGTTTCCATACAGAGCATGGCAGGTCACTGAATGGTTTGATGAGTATAAAAACGATGTGAATCATAAGCAATGGCCTTTATAGGGGTTTTCTGTGTCTGAGACAGTGGGCCTCCCCTGTACTGAGATAAAACTGCTTACTTTTGCTCAATCCCTGGATATCTATGGGATCATAATTATGTTATTTGCTCCCACAGACACTCATCAATTGAGCCAAGATAGCCTAATATTGCATACATAGAAAAGGTCTCTCCAAAGGCATTTCTTAGTTTCTGACTCTGGGAAAAACAGTAAAATTTCCCAGTACTGTATCTCTGAACTATCTCTTCAACCAAACCATACACATTGGAGCCCCCTGGGAAGGTCTGCCTCCCACTTTAAAAACCTCTGATCTATGCCAAGGAGCACTGAATCTGTTCTGGAGGCTTGTCGTGACAATTTCCAAATGTTTTAATTTGCCAGCCTTCTGTACTTTTATCTACATAAATGTGCACAGACACACACAGAAACACACACAAACCAGAGCAAATGCCTTACTCTGCATCTTGTTTTCTTGCCCCTCCTGGTAGCAGGATCCATTGATTCTGTCACGCCAGCGTCAGTCCATCGTGTCTCTGCCTTTAGTTGCTATTTGCTTTATCTGGGGACATGAAGAAAAGAGAGAGAGGGAACAGATCAGATGTGATTTATCCGGTGTTGGACAGCCAGCTAGTAAACTATACATGCTGAAGAGGATCAGGGGGTCACAGAGGGGAAGGTCACAACTGTATAAATACTGACACGGCAGTCCTAAACATGATTAGTGTGTAAAGAATGGGAGATGTGATTGTGAGAGAAGGAGACATGGGAATTCATTTTTTAAAAGCGGTGTTTTAAAAGCTGATCCATACTCACCTCTTTTTACAGCTTTGAAGTATATTACCATACCTCTCTATTCTTTTCATTTAAAAATACAATATTAACTTTTTGGTTAATCTGAGTGAACATTGTTATATCATGATCACAGAGCTTTCTATGCAGACTGCCACTTGTTTCTGTGAGTTATGGGCAGTGGCAAACCAATCTGGCACCAGGTTGTTGGGGTCAGACACCTTAATGATCTGACCTGAGACCTTGGACTGTCATGTTGGTGATTGAGGAAAAAAACAGTGGCAGTGCCAGTATGAACTAGGTCTGTACAGGTTGACAGGTCATCATCATAGTAGAGAACAGACAGTACTGTACTGTGTTGCAGTGGTTCTCAAATAGGGGTCCAGATACTCCCACAGGTCCGTGGCACTCTGTTTTCAGATTTATAAATTTAAATTATCATGATACAATTTTTTTTCCACAAGTCTTCATTGTTCAATAAATAATAATTTTAAATCTACAACAGTTCACAGATTACGTTCTAATTATGGCTGCACAATTAATTTACCTTGTCAGTTGGCAAGTATGTGTGAGATCACCCGAGAATCCATCCATCCTCGGAGGGAGTACTGGCAGCTGCAGGCATGGTTTTAGGTGCGAGAACAGCGAGAGGCATCTATAGAAGCGTTGATCTGATTAGCTGAAGCCCATGTTAGACGTGACAGACAAATGGTTCATCCACTCACCTGCCGAGTGTTTTTCAAAAGTGCCTGCCCTTTTCCAAACTATTTCTAAGGACAACTTCTCAGATAGTTCTGTGTAACAACCCATCTGGTCAAGTCAACCCTTAATCGCAATATTGTTGAAATTGCAATATAGCCAAGTGCAATATCCAAATTGCAGAACCAGAAAAGAATTGCATTTTTTCCATAATGGAAAAATGTGTGACAAAGCAGCACTATAATGAAATACTGTAGCACTGCAGAGATGCCCTGGCCTAAAAATCTTATTCTTCCGATGTAAGAAAACATGCTTGTTTGATACAGACGGCAACAAATATCACATCGTCATGATTTTAATGGTGTTTTTTGAAATGAGCATATCACAAGCACAATTTCAGTCAAAACAATCACAATATGACTTTTTTTTTTACCACATAATGCAGCATTAGTTCTAATCTAACAATCTATGACTATTAAAAAATATAGCCTAAATCTTTCTCTGCCAGTCAGGCATGTGTCAACCATTAATACTGGAAACAGGCTAGGTCTATTATTGTTCTTTTTATGCTTTTTATTAGGCCTGTTTTAAATGTCATATTATTTATATTTTTAATACATGTCAATACCTCAACAATACATTTCTCTTGTGTTTTTCTTTTAAATAACTAAACATATATATATTCAAAGGGACATGCATGAGCATTCTTGCCTGGGAAAAAATTGAGAACCTCTGCTGAATTTTATGCAATTTTATGGAAGTGATATGATATTATGACTGCATACAGAAGATTAATTCAATTACTCTGGATGTTACATTTCTGTCAATCAATTATATCATAATATTATCAGATTTAATCTTCGTGTATTCATTAATTTATTCATTACATCAGTGTCCAGATCATTTTCCTCTTGGTTAACTATAATGCAAAAAGTCTGGAAAGAGAATAAGGCAGTATTATACCAGAGCTCTGATTGGAGTTTTGGGTATCAGACACTTCTACTGGAAAAACAACAACTAGGCCTACATAAAAATGCTGTCACAAAGGTTAACAGTGTCACATATTCAGGCAGGACAAATACCAAATTTGGAAATGAATATGCGAACAGCTAGCATTTTTTCTCAAAGAGCTGCCAGCATTTCTTTGCCAAGCACAAACTGGAGAGCCCCTGCCAATATAACATAAATTAACCACTTTAATGAATTTCTAGTGTGAATGATTGCAATGACTCCAACTTCCCCTGACATTGTTTTAGGTACTGCTTAACATTTAACATCTTTATATCCTTTGACATCTGGCAACTAAACTGTTTCTCTCCCCCTTTTTCTCCCCCTGCCTCCCACTGTGTCCTAGCAGTCCTGTGGCTGTGAAGGTCGGCCTGTCTCTCTTCACATACGACCCCGACTGACTGTGCTGCCTTTGGGGCAAGAACCCTACAGAACTGCAGGTTTGTGTGCACATACTGAACACTTACATGTACGTACTTGCGGGTGCTGATGCATGTAGATACAGTAGTTGGCACTGAATGAATGGGCTGAGCTAATTAACAACAGGCACATCCAAAATCTGACAAGGTACCAGACAGAGTAAAAAAAATCTGATATAATATATTTGGGCCGATATTTGTTTTTATGACATAAACACATAACATAAAAATATTTTCTGCAGAGGACAGGTTGATCCTTTATTTAAAAAAATCTGACGAAAATATATATGAATTTAAATCATCCTCTACTGTCACAGTCCAGGTATGTACTATTGTACCAGGGCAGATATGGATACTGCAGATAGAGAATATTTGGTACTATGGTAAACTTTTTCTTTGTTTGTTTTTTTATTTCAAGTCTCTGAGTATATCAGGGTGATGGCCTGGGTGTATTTTTTTTATTGGTTTTTTTGCACACTTGTTCTAAAAATACAAAATATAATTTTAAAAAATGTGCGCATGGAGTAGTATGCAGTAGAAAATTAAACTTGTCAGTGCTCTGTGGTAGACAGACCATTTTAAAATGACTGCCAACATATATTTGGCATATCTCAACTGTAATTCTTGTTATTTACTATCCTTTATATTTGCCAGCACCAATATACTTTTAAACAGATAATATCAGCCACTAATATAGGCTGGCAAATGTATCGTTCAGGCTCTAATAAAAACCATGGATCAAGGCAACAAAAAAAACGGGGAAGGATGAATTGGTATTCTTTTAAAACAGCAATGTAACCATACAGTATCAAAATGCTGATATTAATAAAAATAGATAAAACACAATAAAGGAAATGTTCTTGTATACATAAAAAATTGTATTTTTTTTCTCAGTGCATAAATGTAAAATTGTTTAAAAGTATTTCTATTCTTTTATAATATGCTTACTTCACTTTTTATTTTTCGTTCAACATTTGATAGGAGATCATTTTGCTCACTAATGTTCATAAAATATTCCAAACGTGTGGTAGCATCGGGCAAGGCATATGACTAAGGAGGGATGGACAATATTTAATTTTTACAGATATAGCCGATACCGATATATGCACACATTTTTTCCCACGTGATTGCAGAGAACATCAAGTCTCTCCTGTAGTTGAATTAACATATTATTATGCCTACTCTTATCATGATGGCCCACTGGCAGATGTAGACATAAAATATAACAGGCCTAGCAAGAACATTTTCATATTCTTATCCTAAATTTCTCTTACTTTTTTTCGTACAGTGGGCTTGTCATGTCAAATTCAGCAAACACTTCTAACCTCAAGTAACTGTGTAAATAATCCACCTGTGCACATTTGAGTGTACTGTATGTGCATGTGGCAGGAAGTATTCATTCATGAAAATGGAATCAAAGAGTAAAAAGAAGAACTTTATGAGTTTAGCGATTAAAGTCCTGCTTTCAGAGATCCATGAAGGAAAATCTGTCATTTTAACAGCATCAGCAATGGAATTAAGGGACCTGCTAAAGACAAGAAATAGGAAAAACGAGTGCTGTTAATGCCGTGTTACCTGAGGGTCATACTGCCACTGAAAGAAAGAAGAAATATTTCGATATGAAAATGGCTTAAAAAGAACCGTCTCGCCACAGCAAGCAGATCTGATCACAGGAGGAGGGGATCAAGGCGAAATCTCAATCACAGAGATGGAGCACAGAGTATGTGCCATAATAAGTGCTGTTGCACTGGGATTATATCAGTTTTAATGATTGTATCTATACTGTTAAAAAAAAATCGTGAATTGGAATCGGCCAAGAAAACTGCAATCGGTGCATCTTTGCCTAAATCACTCACACAAACCACTTAAGAACAAATCTGTTTGATTGATTTTTGCATAAGGCCTAATGCTTTTCAAAATGTACACATTCACTGGACAAACTGAAAAAACTACTGCTCAGAGTTTTGTTATCGCTGGTGCCTGTTTCTCTTTGTTCTTCACAAGTTCATCGTAATGACTGGGATCACAGCTCTTAAGTTGGGCAATCAAATTTGTATTGTTGAAGGAATGCGATCTGGCTCCTCCTCACACGACTGACGCTGAGCAATCATTGCAAATAGCAACTCTGCTATTTGTTTCTGCTTTTCACTGTACCTCCACACCGCAGACATAGTCTTGTCAAGTGTGCATAATTTAAGCCTCATCTTATTGGCCTGTCATATGGGCAGGAAAGTTCATTTTGGGCCAGTACCTTTATTTCATTGTGCATGTGGAGATATTTCTTTGTAGCCCTAAAAGAAAGTGTGTGGGATCCAGAAAGAGTCCAGAGCATATCAACCAACAGAGCCACTCTTTAGAGGAAATTGTTGTTCTTGCAGAGGAGGAGCAGAATTGCCACAAGCGACTGAATGGTGTCTTAAATTAAATTAGCCTGGGAGAAGATAACACATTTGGTTACCATGCTGCTCTGGTCCCAGGGGACCCAGTGTCCAATGAAACAAATAGTTCAGTGATATCAAGTGAAGAGACAAACAGAGCCAACAGCAGTCTGCAGGGACAGTCTCTGTATAGGAAGGGGACCCACCAGCCCCATCTATATCTATAGAGGGTGTATGTATGGTACAATATCATTTGTTTCAGGATACATTCCAACAGCTCCATGTTGTGTGTGAGATACCAATCTTTCAGCCACATGTTTATACATTAAAATTCAAAGTGAAAACAAATGCTTGCAAGCATTAGGATTAGTTCTCGTGGACACTACTTCTTAAAGTCACACAAATACAGTACAGATAAACCATCTACCTGAGCAGGCAGGCTGTGAAAGCATATCATCTGTGTGATCCCAGTCATGAAAATTGAATTGCACTGCCAGACCATGACTGACACACACCCTTCTGTGCCTTTCCTTCCACTTCAACGCAGTTGCATTCATGGAAAGAAATTTCACACAGGCACAAGTATGGGGCACAGAAAAGATTGTGCAACATATAGCTCCAAAGTGCAATATGAGCGAGACTGTTTGGCCTGCCGAGCACCTGGTGTATATAAATTCATACACCTTGGTAACAGCTTTATGTGTGATGAATGTATTTTGACTAAATTATTCATTTTAAAGAAAAGCACCAAGACATTAGTTTCTTAGCAAACACCCACAGTATGCTGGCAAAGAATTATGCATTAAAAACTATGTTACTATATTAATGTTAATGCAGATTGTGTAGATAACAAGATACATTGAGCACGGAAAGATGTCCTCCAGTCCTCAATTAGCAAGAGGTGCACACAAAGGTCTGACATGAAGGACTTACACAGTAGTGATAACACTTTTCTTCTGAGATGTTGTTACCATATCATATTCCAATATACAATCTGCTATCATCAATTTTGGGTCACAGCTTACGTTCTTAAGAGGAAATGTTTCACTACATTATATTGATCTCACAGTACTGATTATAACACATATTATGACATATAACTTTCATTTGTGCATAAATTGAAAAAGTCATGGAGGGACGCATAAAGACCAAGCTATCACCTAAACAGAAAGTGTTTGTCCTTGGGCTGCCACCAAAAAATTGTTGATTCAAGACCAGTGTTTGGGAACGTTACTTTTAAAAGTAACTTGTGACATTACAAGTTTACTGCCATTAAAAAGTAACTTGTTACTTTGAAAGAATGAAAACCCCTTTTTGATTCCTTATACACCTTGGTTATATTGTCCTGACAATCTGACAACAAAATGGGTAAAGGCACGCTACACAACTGCCTCTATGAAAACAATAGAACACAGTAGGGTTGGGCGATGTCAACTGAATTAGCATAAGACAATGTCCACGGTGAAACATCGTAATGGATGAGGGTCTTCGTACCAATACTGCGATTTAAATTTACAAGAAAAGCAGCAGCAAAAGATTCCTTTTATTTTCTCTCCCACCCCTCGAGTTGAGATGAGTTGATAAACAACGTTAAATACATAAGGCTTTTAAAATGACAATGTTAAGATAGTAGAGGGCTTAGTCGTTGATGACTCAGGCTCATCTTGCTGGGGTCAGATCTGAACTGTCAGACTCATCAGTTGAAGCTGCAGTTTGTATAACATGCTAACTTTAAGTGCATTACCACGCTAACATCTGCTTGTTTACATTAATCTCAGGCTACAACTGAAGCTGACAGGAATTTGGTCTTGTGGTGGAGAAGTAGACACATTATACAGTTCGATGGTACTTTTAAGATAACTAGAGATGCACCGATTACAATTTTCTTGGCTGATTCTGATTTTCTTTTTTTCTGACCTGCTGATACCGATTTTGGCCAATTCCGATTTTCAGTCTTTCTAAGAACTAGAATTGACAGCATCCATAAACATTTTTTCACGACTTTTCTTGTAAAATTAAATTGAATGTTCATAATAAAACACTGATTTCATGTTTCCTCCAAAAGTCCTCCAGGTTGCAGTCAGGCCTTATTATATTATTATATAAGATGATGTACTATAATGAACACGAAATCCCACAAGATTCCATGAAATCTCGCGGATTTCATGGGACGCGATTGCAAGTGATCCCCTGTGGAAGCAGATGTAAACAAGCTGGAGACTGACGCGGTGCTGCAGTTTGCTGCAGTGAAACTTCGCCATGAGAAAAACAGAAGCAGAAGTTAAACGAGTCTGGATGAGAAAATGTTTGAGGAGACACATCAACACAGGTTGTTTATTCTTCAGCCAGAACAGGAGGTGAGATTTTAACTGTCAGTCTGTGAACAGCAGTCTGCTGCTAGCTAACATAAGCACGAATGGCTAGAAAGTTAAGGCTGTTTGGCGACACCGTCAGCTGTTCTGTCTCATTGAAGACTGTTTATCTTCTCTTTATCCTGTACTTGGAGTCTTTCACTATCACTGACTTCATGAGAGCATGTGTCTGAGTGTGTGCTGCTGCGATCAGCGCTGGGGTGGGTGTGACATTACAATCAGTTTGTGCTGCACGCTTGACGCGACCATCGTGAAGCGCATGTGTGCGAGTGTGAGCGGCACAGAATTGGATATGTGGCGCTGACCGGCCAGTCACCGGTTAGGTCTGGTCATGCTGAAAACCGTCCGGTTCCGGTCTCTGGCCAGTCGATCAGTGCATCCTTCAAGATAACTCATCACCTGACCAACAGATCAACAGCCTAATCAGGATTGCCGTCCGTAAAGCCCCACCACTAGAGCCTAGAGCCACTAGAGTGTCTAATATTCACCAGAGGGAAACACCCTAACCCTTGTTAATATCTGCTCCCTGAGTCCCAATATTCATTTGTAGAATCAGAACTACAAAGTAACTACAAAACTGCTTCCCTCAGGTTTGATTTGACAGTCCATCTCTCAGACTCTGTCTGTAGAGGCCCGGTGTATTCTCCAGAGGGTATTTGTTGATCAGTGGCACCATTCTGTCATTCAACTATACAAGTGATTTACCTGAAGACAAAGACTTGAAACAATACAGTCAGTGCCCATCAATCTTTCCCTCTGTCACTCTTCTGTTTCTTCAAGGAGCTGTGTCTGCTGCCACCACTTAAAATATTACAAACACATATCCAAAGTTTAAAAATGTCCAATGGGTAGGGTCCATGAGTACAGTTATTTAAATAGTAGGAAAATAGTGCAAAACACATGCAATCAGGAAAAATAAATAAATAACACAACACAAATACAAACTGCTTAAAAACAAAAAAAGTGGACTAATGATTGGGGATGCACCAATATATCATCTGAACTTCATTATAGGTCAATATTTGCCTCTTGACTACTATCATCGTATGGACAAATAAGATGACATTCACTGATGGCAGTGGCCAATGTTTATCTGTTGTGTCGCATCAATTTTGTGCTAGTTAAATGTTCTGTTGGTTATTTGCACTTGAATTCATACTTGAACAGTAGCAAGATTCCTGTTTCCCTGGCACAAAAAGGGGGGATAAATAAGCAGCAAAACAAAAATAAACCACAACAAACACATCAGTATCTACACCAGCTATCAGCCTGGCTCATACTGGCCCAGAATTTCACAAACAGTGCATTTCTACTGATGGCCAAAGTGTCTCAAACACCACTGTAAACTGAAATTGCAAAAAATACACAGTATGGTACATTGTGCGACTGGACTAGAGTTGCATATTTTGAGCATTTTCCTTAACTGATAGATGAAAACATTAATCATTTATTGTTAACATCCCTAAACTAGACCAGTAATTTTTCCAACTTTTCACTGTTTTGAATGACTCACTGTGTTTTGCAGAACTGCATCACGGTAGTTTTCCTGAACTTTTCTCAAGAGGGGGAAAACTGCTTACGTTTTATTGATTTCTCTTTTTTTATTCCCCTTTTCCATTCTGCAAACTCTTCACTTTTTTCTGCCCATCTGTAAGTCCTGCATTTCCCACCAGTAGATAACAGTTATCTGCACAATTATTTGTAGCGAAGTGATGGTCAATAGAGCTAATATAAAATGGTTAAAGAACAAGCAGTCTGATACCCAAAAACACATTAGCATGAGTGGATTTGAAGGCGGAAGCCACCAGGATGACTATTAAATGAGATGGGGTGTGAGAGAAATGGAAATGTATTCTGAGTGTGTGGCTGATGGCATTACCACCTCCACTGCCACCTGTCAACACACACACTGCACGTACGCACACACACTAACATAAACACAATCACATGACAGCAAGAGGGAGAGAACTACAGAGAAAAATTTCATGTAGCCAACACACAGACACGCACCAGTCAAATCACTCTGCCTTACAAACAGTTACTTTACACACTGATGCACTAGTGTGTGTCTGGTCCATCTGCTGAGAGAGGACAGCAAAATGAGACCATGTAAAAGAGGAGAGGAGAGGAGAGGAGAGGAGAGGAGAGGAGAGGAGAGGAGAGAATGACAGTAATGTTTTTCACTGTCACTGTTGAGAGAGCATAAAGCATTCTAATTGAAGATAACAGAAAACTGATAAGCCTGCAGCGTAACATGAACACAAACAACCTTTTGTGTTTATGTCTCAGATACACGCTTATGCTCGCACAACATTATAGTGGTTCAGAACCAACTGCATGAAAAATATAAGTACAATCTACCTGACAGACATTTACAGACAAGCACATCCACAAACAGACAGAAAAACATGTCTGCATGAAAACAAGTAGCACCAGGCAACCAGCCGCATGACAGAGGCATCTCTGTCCATGAAACCCATATTCACAACTGAGGAGAAATTCAAAACATTATACAACTACAGCAAGGTTAGTCAAATTATTGACTAGTTGATCGACAAAATAACAATCTGCAATTCCTTTGATTACTGAATAAATTACTATAAATTTCAGAGTTAAGATTTGCTGTTTTTTTGTGTTTCCTATCATTGTAAACTAAATATATTTGGGTTTCGGGCTGTTCATTGGACAAAGCAAGACATTTGAGGACGTTAACTTGAACTCTGGGATACTTGGATGGACATTTACTAACTGTTTTTTGACATTTCATAAACTAAGGGCCTTTTCATATTTCAAAGTCCAAACCAAGGTCCGAACCAAGGTACGTGAATCTTGCTTTTGTTATACTGTATGCATTTTATCTTGCAATTATGCAAGCACACTTAAAAACTACACAACATACTTACATCCTGTCATCACCTACATGGTTTGCATCTTTACAGCATATTCTTGGAATCGATCAGACAGCTACAAACATTTTATGTTTTCTTTTTATTGCATTTGGCATATAATTATTAATCATTTTAAGTGGGTTGTTTAATTCTTGCATGTATTGTGTTGAAAATTACTGTCTTGTACGTAGTTTCTGATTCTGATTTTGACTTGGCCGCAGCCATCAGCAAGGTACAGTACACGTGTGGAGGTAATTAATGTGGACTAAAAGACAGACAGGAGAGAGCAGAGAGCAGGAGAAAGCCGAAGCAGGATGGCAGTGTGATGTCTGTGGAAGAGGACATCACTGTAAGTACAGTGAGGTGCACTTGTATTTATTAGATTTTATCTCTTTTTTATTTATTTTATTTTATTTTTTTACACAAGGCCTACTTTTACCTTGCTGGTTTTAGCCTATTATTTTATTACAAAGTGCACCATATAGCCTATTGATAACTTGGGTCTCCACCTCCAGTGAGTAATTTCTAGAGCTTACCCTGTAAAGAACAAACACTCAAGTTCTCTTCTAGGTGTTGTTGCCACAACAAACCTGTCTCAGTCCACTGGGGAGGCTTCACCTCTAATTTTGGTGTGGATCAAATTTGAAAGTCCAGAAGTTCAGACACAGTAGGTAGGTGTGAAAGATTGATAGATTAATAAAAAAAAATCTGTAGATTAATTTGTTCACAAAACTTGATTCTCTTTTATTTTTCATTCCATAAAATACAGAGAAAAATTGTCTGACTAACGAGTGACCATGAATGCATCACAGGAAACTAAATTCTGAGAATATTATGAAGGGGAG
>JAJHUR010092138.1:11948-26151 GCA_027495735.1 Lutjanus campechanus | reverse complement strand
CACGTAGAAGAAGGAGGGAGGGCGGAGAAGGAGATTCTGATAAAGGTTCTTTCCTCACTTTAATGGCTCCCATGACTTTAATGACCGCTGCCCTGATCTCAGACTTAATGACCCTTCTAGTTTTAGGGGGGCTAAATTAAACCTGTAAAGAGAAACATCCATTCATTACCACTCCCCCATGATTTACAGTCATCAGTAACCTGATAACAATTAACACATAAAGAGCTCCATTAGAATGACAGATTTTAGTTTATGGGGCCTAATCTGTTGAAGTTTCACCGGTGTGGCATGACTCACAAATAATATTGTCATTCAAAATTAATCAGATTGATTGACATTATATTCAATTACTAAAGCAACTTTAATACAGTAACAATCATCTTACATTTGAAACTACTTATAATTACTATTATTACACTGTTTTGCATTTCTTTATTTGATGTATACAATATATAGTTACTTTATTCAGCTATGCTGACGACTCCTATTTAGACATTTCTGTTGAACCTGACGACCTCGAGACTTTGACCTCGCTTACAACCTGCTTTTCTGCCATTAACCACATTTTTAAAAGCTAATTGAAGAGATGTAAAGTTTTTTTTACTTGTCAGTATAACTACTTCCTTTAAGTTGAGGTGAAATGAAAAATGCCAAATCCACAGTCATACTGTGCACCTCTGTAATATATGCCACAAAAAACCAAACAAAAAAAAATCCATGACTTTGTTTTTTATAACAAAGTCTTGGAAAATATGTTCATTTTTTCATCCTTTAAGACAAATCATGACGAGTGCTTACATAAACTAAAACCAACCAGTTTCAAACCATAATATCATGGCATCCACCTGTCAATCATTCTTCAACATTCAGAGGTGCAGAGCATAGGCTAAGACCTATTGGTTAACCTATTGGCTATTGGGTGCAACTGGATCATGTTTTAGAGAAAATGCTTTCTGGTTTTCACTTTGATGTCCTCCAGTTGCTCAGCTTCAGCTCTGGGTCAGAGTTTTTGTCAACTTAGCTGCCGTTAGCAGGCAACCAAACCGGGTTCAGCAGCCTCTGGGCCAAACACAGCCACTGAGACTGACAGGGAATACAGTACCAAGATCATTTACCAAAGTTCCCAATGCTTTCCTGAGCATCTTGATAGCTTTACTTCTTGCTAAAGTAGCTACCTGATAAGTGCCATTAACTCAGTTAGCCACACTGCTAACATTAAGTTAGCTGACCCAGCGCTGGGGACCACTGTCTTTAGTACAAATTGAACTCTATAAAGAGAAACATTAGTCCATTAGGAAATGCTGCCTTTTGTCTCTATATTCCAAAAGTCCAAAACTGTGCGCTTTCACTTTCTGTCTATGAGTAACAAATGACCTTGGAGATGAAAGGGACAGTTCGGATTATTTGAAGAGGGGTTGTATGACGTACTTATCCAGTGTATTACAGTAAATGTTGGTCGGACCCCAGTTTGGAGAAGCAGAGAGGAGTACCATTATGGAAGCTAAGCAATGAACTGCTGTGAACAGGGTCAGCAACAAAATGTATTTTAGTCACTTAAGTAAAGGTTATATAAGCCAAATATCACCCTCTCTCACTCAACCAGACTCCTTTGACAAACAGAACATTTTAACTTGCAGAAAACAGCAGTTTCTGGTCTACCGTTGCCTTGATCTGTTTATTTGTGTTGTTGTGAGACTTTGGTGAATCAGTACTAACCTTCTTAAAACACCAAAGTCACTCAATGACAGCAGCAGTAAACCTAAAGTCAAATTATCACTTAAAATGCTGAATTGAGTAGCTGTGCAAAAAGTCCCAATGACTAGATATTCCAGTTTCATTTAGTGTTTTTATCTTAAGTCAAATGTTTAAGTTGAGAAAACACAAAATGTGTATTAATCACTAATAAACACACAATGTAGTATGGTTTGTTTTATTGAAAATGACAAAAAATAAAACACACAGGACCCTTCAGAATGCGATTGTTCCATCAATGGCCGTGACACTGAATATTGTAACAGAGAAAATGATGTTATTTCTGTTTTGGCTGTTGGCTGGAAGTTGTCTAGAAAATAAATACATGTGATGTAGGTAAAACAAATGCAAAGACTGTCACTGATTTTATCTGAGTGGTGTCATGTGTGACACTCAGGATTGCCAGTAATTATGCTGTACTGTCAGTCTTTTCTTACAATGTAAAGATGTTGATGTTTTAAAGACAAACAGCTGTGTCTGTCTGGTTTTAGAGGCAAATGTCTGTTTTGCAGTTGTTTCAGTTTTTCTGTGCGCTCTTCAGCTCTGCAGTCTTTTGAGGTTTGTCTGCTCCTTTATGTGGAAAAGTAGGACTTGATATCATGTTTTGGTAGACGGCTTTCAGTAGCTGAGACTTGAGCTACATTCTGCCGCTTTGCTTGTTCATGACTGATAGTCACTTATTTAATGAAATATGAACAAAACAGAAGTTATGATTTATTTACACTTCTCTCTGTTTGCTCTCGTTTCTCTTTTAAACCATTGCTGCTCTGCAGTTATTCCCTCTTAGTGCTTAGATAGACTTTAAAGCTCAGGGACAGAGACAGAATAATGCTCCTCTAACTTGAGAAATGGAATAGATCCAGTGACAGTCTGTAGAGTATTGGCCCATATCTGTCCTTCATTCTATCTTTAAGTTCAGTTTACAGATGACAGATATCGACCTCTGAGGCCTCATTAGCTAACAATGACAAGTCCATCAGGTTGGCATGCTCCTTGATAACACTGTGTGCGATTTTAGTAAGATGTTAAGCACCTGATTCCAACTGGATGTGAAACTGATGCTCCACCTGACCAACCTTTAATACCTGTCGCCACTTTATTTTGCATAGACATAGGTCATGCATGTGCATTTATGCATGACCTTTTGATGTCTAGACTTTTTTGACTGACATTCACTTTAAGGAGCACTCGATCAACGCCAAGTTCAGTTTACTCGTCTGAGAACTCCTTAGCCTGTGAAAACACTTGTTTGATGTGGCTCTGGAGGAATTTTGCTCAGTCTGCGAGAATAACCCCTGCAATGTCAAGTCACTTTTTATATCGCATCAAATCATTACAGAAGTTATCTCAGGGAACTTTTGATATAGAGCAGGTCTAGACTCCATTCTTCATGATATTATTTACAGAGACCCAACGATTCCCACCATGAGCAAGGCCATGTCCTCAGCTTTATATCAGTTTTGGCTCTAGTTTGAGTTGTTTGTTGAAAGTATATGTAAAGCTTGAAAGATGTGTTGCATTATAGAAAATGAAGGATCCAGTGTTTTCTGGGCTTTACTCAGAAACTAAAAACCAGGATTAATCTGACTTATATCTGCTGTGTCAAATTTCATTCGCCTGTTTTTTGGTCATTTATGAACGAAGAAACATTTATTTCTTCAGCTTTTTGGTTTGCAGAGATACAGTGTTCTGAATATCACCCCTTGTTAATCGTATTCTATTTAACACACACTTTGGAGATACACATTGTTAGGTACTTCTGTACCTGTACCTGCATCTATTCACTGCTCTGTGGGATTTTGGCATTTTTAGAAATATTTGTCACTAGGACAACACTAACACTGGTTTGTTCATTACTCTTAATTATGACTGAGTAGGGCCAATCACTGTGTTTGTTTACAATAACTTCTGGGTAGAAAATCTCTGTGTCACATACAATACATACAATTTAATGGCAGCAACATGTTGAAGGTTTTCTTTTTTCATGGTTACTTTAAAGTGTGTACATCTGATTCTCTCATATCACATAACAATAACAACACGTTCAGTAACGTTATGTTGGAGACTTAATTTGTCTGGTGGGTCACAGCCTAAAGAAAATTCTTGAGTTTACTCAAAACTAGTAGTCAGGCTGTATTAAGACATCGGCAGCGATTAGCGCAGGGTTGTGCAGCGATGGGAGGGGTCTTTGTTTGTGCCTTGAACATAATCCCAGTGAGACTATTAAAAAATAACATTTTAGTTCTCCTACTTACACCTAGTACTGGCTTTCCCACTACCACCGCACCCTCTCCTCAATCACTCTCTACTGCATTTGAGCACCACTGCATGTTCTCTTTCTCAAACAAATGAACACAAACCAGCGTGCGCTTCTTATTGCTATTTTGCAGCATAAATTGTTAACCAGGCGCAGACGTCAAAGCTGGTTGCACAAAGTGAGAAGTTGACAACAGAAGTAAAGACGTTTCCCAATTTTACATTTCTCTACGATTCAAATCATCTGCCAGTTATCTGGGTGACATATCTGTGCATGGCAGCAACCTGTCAGGTGTTCTATAGTAAAGAGTTGGGTGAGACCAGAGTGAGGAAACATGACAGAGTGACAACAGGGTGGACTGGCAGCAGCAACCCTGCCCACCTCAGCAAACACTTGTTTGTGATAAAAACATTGAAACAAACACGGACTGCTGCCTCAGAGCTTTTGCCTCAGATGTCATCTCTGTTGTTACATTTCTCCTTGTAATCACACGCTTCACCTCAGCTCAGTTGCAATCTGGTCCAAAATGCTAGGATTTTCTTTGATACAATCCAAATATCATTATTTTAGCTTTTTTTTTCCCTATTGTTTGTACATTATTTGTCATATAAAATCTGAACTGCTGGTCCACGTTCTCTCCCTGCAACAACTGCAAATTAACATTCTTCAGGAATAAAGGTGACCGCCTCTGATAAGGCGCCTGTTTCCAGTGCAAATATACTCGTCAAGTAAAGATAATTCTGATCCTGGTCCTGATCAGGGACTCTTAGACTTCCATTCTAATAGATTTCACTTTGATCTCCACTGATCCACTGCAGAGGAGTGCTGGAATTAAAAAGTCACCCTGCAGGTTACAGTAATGGTGCAGCAAGTGCAGATCACAGATGTCTCTCCTCTTCCTCCTCCTCCTTCAGGAACAAAGGCACTGCTTTTACTGAAAACTTATTGTAATTGTTACTGTAAATTCCTCTTTTCTTGACGTACAAGTTGGTTATGCTTCACTGTTACAACACAAATTAAAGATATAAGAGTTATTCTTAGGAGTGTTGAACATGTGAAAAGGATTGTGCCACTTTTCTACTCCTGACTCTTGTGGAAAAGATTAAATATTAAGTGAATACGGAGTATGAGTTTATATTTGGCATCAAGGCAGTGACAGTAACCAACTCCCACATGAGGAGCAGAGCCTACAGGTGGATGCACAGCATCGGGTAAAGTGTGCCATGTGTGAGTGTAACAGCAAGTTGTCTGCCTGAAGTGCAGCTTCACTCCATATAATGTGACCTCTGGTCATGTCCATATTTAAGAGGCTGGTGGAATAATATCCAGCAGGTTATTTTTGCAGTAGTTAAGTGGATATTTGATGAAACCACTGACATTTAGAGCAGGGAGTTATCATTTTGGTCAGCTAAATAGACTGTCCTTTTATATTAGAGGAAGGACTATAATGTTTTTTGAAGACTGGTCTGCTATAGAGACAAGAATGTGAAACTGTAACTTCCACATTTGGTCTTAAAAGTAAGAACGCCAAAATCACAATCACACTGATGTTTATAATAATACAAAATTATTAGAAGTACAACCTGGGAACATAAACATTTGTGCAGTTTATAACAGCTTGGTCAGTGCCCACATACTTCAAACTATGATGCTGTAGGTACCCCACGAATGTAATTTCTTAAGGCACCCCTCTAGCTTCATGTTTTGATATACAGTTGATGTTAGTGGATGTAGTATCTGAGCGAGACAGTGTGCATACTGCATGTAGGAGCGTGAAGTGCATGGATCGGTCAAACAGTCACAGGGATTACGACCGGTACGTCATCATCCATGTTGACATCTTTTTAAAACTTATGTTTCATTTGTGAGTGTTGACATATGTTAACTTTGTAGCATGCAGTAGGGCCTGTCATAATAGTGTGTGCTGTGGCCTGTTATATCTAGACATGTATTGATCCAGTTTTTTCAGTTCTGATCCAATTCTGATATTTGAATTTGGATACCGATACTATACCAATACCAGTGCTCTTTTCTTCTTTTTAAAATGTATGTATGTATGTATGTGTGTATTATTGTTGGTAGTTGTTATTTGTGGTAGTAGTAAGATTACATGAGGCTGAAACTGAGTTTCAGCTTGTGTAGTTTGTGTAATGTAACTTATGACATTCACATGTGCAGCTGATGGGCTGAGAGATGGCCCTCAGTTGTATAATTTCCCATGATGCACTACTGAGAGTTTAAGTTTGCTATTTTATGCTCCAAAATGCAAATGTTTGTTTGTAATGTGTTTGCTCAGAACACGGTGGTTTATGTTGGTAATTATAATTTTTGTGTTGCTTAATTGTTACACCATGAACGAGTACATTTCTTCACTCCAGCTGTATCGTTTCATAGTAATTTGGAACGCTCTTCCCTTACAAATGCAGAGTAGAAGTGAAAGGAGCTATTCAGCTCTCCATCCGCTCTGCTTTACATAGTGTATGGGGAGAAAATGTGGCATACACGTGGCATTGTGGAATTTAGATTGAAATGCACATAGGTGTCACAAAACCCAATACTCAATGAATGCCTTATGTCAAAATCAGTCCCTGCTGCCAATATTGGATTGGATCTGCCCCATCTTTAATAACTACCTTACGCACTGCTTTGAGGGTGACTCAAAGAGTGTGACACAAATTGTTTGTAATCTACAAGGTCACTGCTAGATGTTATTAAATCCTACTTACTTCATCCTTATTTATCTTTATTTATTCAGCATTGTTTAGGACTACTTTTCTAACATTCTATGTCAGTTTGGTTGAATGAGAGGCCATTGCCTTTTTTGGCTCTTGTTCAAACCTTGATGAAGTATTAATTGCAACAAAACTACATTGTTTCCTTTATGATAATCTATATAACTCATTAAAACCTTGCACATATATCACTACACAGCAGCGTGCTTAATCCATTTTACGGCACTTAGTTAATTTATCTTACCACTCCTTCTCCATTACTAATGATCAACACAGTGTAATAACATAATCTCCACTGCCAGCCCCGCAGCAAGCACTTTCATGTGCGCAGTGCCATGGAAGTGCTTCAGCTGGAGGACGGTCTAACAGTGGGACACACAGACACGAGCCGCACAAACCGGCTGCCCCCTACCTTGCTTTAGTCTGGCTGACTGATCATCTGCATACATTACTCCACAGAGGGTCAAACTCCAACTGTCCCATGGGACCTTCATTATTGCAGTTTAAAGCCCATTTTGAGCCAGAAATGGGTAACAGCATGGAGACACATTTTGGTACCAAAAAATTTGTTAGAAAAAAAAAAAAGCTGAAGCAATCTCCAACTGTTGGCTGTTTCAATCGCCATGTTGAGGCAATCTGTTCAGGCAGCTACTTCAAATATCTGAGAACATCACTGTTAATGCAAAGTGAAACCGCAGTGCTTTGAGTGTATCTCAGATAGAGGAAGGTGTGTGGGTGACGGGAGTTGATGAAATGTACGTCGTTTTGACAGAATTTGTGCATATATGCAGGTTTTTAACATGCCAGTAGTCCAGTTTGCCTTTCTGTGTTTTTTTTCCTGATGTGCGCTGGAGAGCCAATACTCAACTCATGTGTGCAGGAGAACAGAGAGAAAGGTATTTTAAAAGTGTCTGTGTTTTCAGCTTTCAGTACTTTGGTAGTTAACTGAATCTGTTTGAAGTTTTTTTTTTTTTACCAGTGTCTCTGTTTGCACTTTCTGCTTTATTTTATTGTTTCTACTGCTGATAAAAACCCAACATTACCTGATTTTGCTGCTTCATAATAACTGCATTCAGATAACAAATTAAAGGGCAGTTATTATTGTGGAGAATTTGTAGAAAATAAATTTTTTATCCACAGTTCAGACACCTGACTCAAGACGGATACTTCATCATTAAGTACAGTCAAGCATCACATATACTGTATATGTTCAAGGGCCAAAAGAGTGGCAAAGATTACAGAATTCTTTGTACAGAATTACAAAAAAGAGGCGAAAATTAGTGTGTCCACCCTGGTGTGATGTTTCAATCACTGCCGATTGGAGCTGGAGCTGGAGCCGATAAATACTGGAGCTGGGACGATACACTTATCTTCCGATTCAATACTATCACAATAGTTGGTAGCCGATTTCATATTTATTGCGATTCTTAAGTACTGCATTTCCTCAAGTATTGCAATTCAATACTAAGATTTATTGATTTTTGCCTTTCCCACTGAAGACAACATCCAAATGTTAGTTGGTGTTTTTTACAGTGTAAATATGTTTGTATATGCAGAGATTATTATAACACATGAGCAGCAAATGCTTGACAAACAATGTCACATCTGCACTTAGATAGACAGCTTCTCTCTCAGAAAGATAAGGCCACTGACCTTGAGGTTGTTGTTTACTTGTGTGTGTGTTTACCTTCATTGCTGTCTTCACAAGGTGCTGTAGGTTACTGTCAGGCTCTTAAGTGCCCATTGTCCTCCAGTCCGCCTTAGGCTGGAGAAGTACAGAAAGCAGGCGGGTGGCTGAGAGGTGGCTGGCTGTGTATCTCTGGGCTTTGCTTGCCACCTGTCTAGACATCAGGAAGATAACATCCCACACTTTTAATCCATACTGGAGAGCCTGGAGGAGACAAATTTTAGCACCCGTGCCTGACTGTTTATCTGTACACACGTCTGCCTCCCCTTAATGACAAAATGTGCACTTTCAGCTCTACAAGATACAACACATTGTGAGACAAACGGTACACAATGTCTCTCTTCTTTGCCTGGTAGTGGCTTGTAGGCTTGGATGACGAGAAACCCATCTGTCCAGGGCGATGTGTCCTGCAGTCGTTGCATTATTTTTAATCACAACTAGCAATTTAATGCAGAATTACTTCCCCGAGGTATGAGAACCGTGCTCATACATAGATAAGTCATTCTTTCAGTCATTCCAATTTGCTTGAGGATGTTGAATTGTTAGTGTGACTCAAAGTGTTGCCACTGGTTAATTCCACACACTGTCAGCATTCGACTTTCACAGGTCGACTCATACAGAAGCTATATTTAATAATTTCATTTCAAGAACTGTCTTGGCAATTACTGCTGGCACTTCAGAATGCCAGTGGATTTAGGTAGGAATAATGATTGGCATGAGAAATGTTCAAGCCTAGTGCTGTACCTGACGGGTTGGTAATTAAAGGGGGCAGGAGATTATTGTATGGGATTCGGGAAGAAGAAGACATCAAGAGACAACTCTCATGTAACACCGCAGGAGACAGTGAGAGCCCATGAATGATTTGGTGTAACTTGATTACTCAGCCAAGGAGGTTATGTTTTCAGTGCCATTTGTTTGTTTGTCTGGTTGTCAGCGGGATTACAGAGGAACGGTGTAACATGGGCCAAGGAAGAAGCCATTAAATGTTAGAGCTAATCTGAATCACAAGGTGGTTATACAGATTTGTTTTTCACTGTCATCAACATTGCAAGATGAGACATTTGGCCCTGGCAGATAAACGCCATACATTGTTAAATCTAGTAGATGTTAGTTAAGTTCAGTCATGACAAAATAGCCAATTGTAGCAGTATTCTGACAATTAGTTGGATAGATAATTAAACGTCGCTACCCTCGCTTGTCTGGGACAGATAATATCTTGTAAAACTAGCACAGTTTGGCAGTATTTAGGTCTAGAAAATGAAAAAAAGAATTTGCGTGGCCTTTGTCAGAATAAACGGGCATATAACCACTCATCTCACCACATTCACCACAGATGTAGATGTGGAGGGCAGGCTGCTGGTGCTAGCACTGCTAATGTTAGCCACACTGCCTGCACCTATGTTACAATGTCGTGATTGTTTACTTGTAAACGCTAAACGCTGAGTTGTTGTCATGATCTGCACTAGTCAGTTAGTCTACATTAGAATTACTTTTTAATTGACAGGGAAATAAGTCACCGAGAGCATCCCTAAGCAATACAATTTAACATTGCCACAACTGTAGTAACAACACTTTTTTCTCCAATAAGATGTAGCTATGGAAAGGTAAATACACACATATCATGCAGATAATTATACGCTGCGTTTCATTTGTAGTTACACTTCCCCTCATTTACTCATCCTCAGCCTTTAGTGTGACATTACATGGCGGGGGAGGAGCAGGGGATTGTAATGAAACACACTCGTCCTTGTTCACTTTGACAGTATCATGGATTGACTGTCAGTTTTTACAAATCATCAGAATCGGCAGACTCGTCTCAGTGGAGCAAAAGTGTCTGTGACCTATATCAGGATTATCAGAACTATTATTGCTATGGGTTGCTGTGAAGTTTGCACTTGCAGATGTACCTATCATAGGGTGGACAATTGGCCTTGGCGGAGGAACATTGCTATCTACTACTATTATCATCTGCTCATGTCCAACTGAGCTCTGCCTACTCTAAACCCTTGATGGGGGAAAAGACAAAAGTTGGCTTTGATGTGAAATAACCAAAGATGTTCTAAAGGAAAATATGTGTGTTCATGTTCGGGTTTTCATGGCTTCTTAGTGCTCTGTTGCCCTCAGGACAGCATTGCCAGGTGATGAAGACCAAAAATCATACAAAGAAATATAACATTTCTACCTATTATACACTCAAATACACACTGTGGTGCAACCAGAACTTACAGTGTCTGTTCACAATACAACCATGGGGTCACGAAGTGGTCTCCAATGAGCTCCAACTACAAGCAATCATTTATCATGTAGGTTGCAGACACACCATGAATCCTAGTGACTTTACAGTTACAGAACATCTGTGCAGAAGACCATACCAAACAAAAGTCGAAGATAATCTCATGCCTTATGTCTTAAAGGAATACTATACAGGATTTTTCTCAAAAAAACAATGTGTAAATCATAAAAATTATCCCACTCAGTCATCACTTATGACCCACTGTAAATGTACGGTGGAGTCTCTATCTGCAGGAACTCTGCCCTCTACATGCATTTTCTTATTTTCTCATTATTTAGCTGTTTTTCAGGCACTTCCGGGCATCAGCAGTGGTGTGGAGCCCCCAGCCAATGTACCAATGTGCAGGTTGTGAGGTTGTAGAGACCAATGGTTCCATTGCTGTCACTGTCTCTTTCCTCATGTCCCAGACACAGTGACAGGATGAAGGATCACTTTGGCTGAATTCATTCAGAATCTGGTGTTGTACAGAGGTGTTGGTGTGTTTATTTGTGCTTTAAAGCATAATCGCTGTGAAAAATAATGTTTTATTCCTCTGATTCACTGCTTTGTTCTTCTTACCGCTTCCTCATTTTATTCATTCTCGTCCCTTCTCAACCAATGCTGCTGTCTACCTTTTTTGTCCGTTGAGTTTGGGACGAAGGGAAGCAACTGATAAATCTTGCATATTCCCTCTTTATTCTCTATCAAATGGTTGTTAGTGTTGGCAGTGGCAGACTCGCAAGATTTGTGCAGATATGTGACTGGATCATTTATCCCGTTTCCTAATACATTATTGACATAGTTAACATTTGATGAAAAATCAGGCTGGTTCCAAATCAGCTTGATAGTATTTCACTATTATCACTGTCAGTTGACAGAGAATCACGGTGTGGCTAAGAATTTATTAAACATGTTCCACCAATGAAACATTCTCTCATTCTTTGAAATCTTGCCCTAAAGGAGACATCTGCTGTCCAAAGTAATAAATAATTCATATGAGAAATATCAATAATATTTATCCAAGATCTCGTGCTCAGTACAGACAGAACAAGTGGAACTAATCAGTGGATACGTGCTGGCCCACACAGTTTGAATTGAGTGCCTTGAGTCAAGATGCTCAGACTGTGTGAAGTCTCTGATGGAGAGTTCTGCCACCTGTTTGGCCCCCATCTCTTCACTGCTCAGTGAGGCACAAGATGAAGCACTTTACATCTTAGTGATCCTCCTACTCCTGCTCATCACTCTTCATAATACCTTCCAACGCCCCCCCCTGTAATCTGCTAAGCAAAATGAGCAATGCACCGATCTTTCTGCCCCCCCCCCCCCAAACACCCGAGACACGCTTCATTTCAATTCGGTGGTGACAGTGATGAGACAAGAGACGGCCCTCCCCCATCCTCGCCATGAGACAGTGAAACAACAGCCACATGGGCTCTGCCACACTGCTCTGTTTAAACTACAGATTCACTTTCAGCACCAGCAGATGGCTGAGAAGTCGCCGCTGACTTAATGTGCTGTTTAGTTTTCATTATGTGAGGGGACAAAAAGAATGGAATGATCAATGTTGAAGCTGGTGAATAGTCAATTTGTTTTTAGTTTTTTTTAGTTTTATGTGCTTATAAAAAGCACAAAAATTCTTGGTCAATTTGTACTCGTAGTTTAATTATCATGCAGTACATTCATGGATAGATAACTGAACAGGCTGATCGGCCAGAACCTGTGTTTGAAGTGATCATTAACATTTCTTTGTGGAAAGTCAAATGAATAATAACAAAAAGATGAAAAATGACCACAAAGACTCACAAAACATTCACAAAGAGATGAAAAATGACCACAGAAAGATGCCAAAAGAGAATGAAGAAGCACAAAACAGCCATATGTGAAAATGAAATAACATCAAAGAGCTGAAAAATGTCTATAAAGGAATACAAAATGACTATAAAGAGATGAAGAACAACTACAAAAAGACACAAAACATCACAAAGAGATCCACAACGACTACAAAGAGACTTAAAACGACCACAAATGTCCCTTTTCCCCTAAATTAGCTCTTGCATCAAGCCATGGCTGCTTCTGACTGAAGATTTTCCTTTTCAACCAGTAGTCATTAGTTTAAGCTATTAGTATACTAGTCATCACACATTTATGATATGAATTTAAATATATGTTTTGGGTGTACAAAGCGAGCTGCCTGTTAAATGCTTACAGCAAAAAGGGTAATGACTCTGTATATTTTGGAACAACCAGCAGGGAGACTAAACATTTTGTTAGTTTATTTCAATGCAGTATAATCTCACACAACTCTCAGTGTTGGAATGAATAACTTCCAAATTCACAAAAACACTTGCAGGCTTGGCAATAGTACGGACGCTGTGTACTTACAAATTAAGCTGCTAAGTTACAAACTTGCTCCTCCATGGCTTCACCCCTCCTACCCCTGCCTGACCTCACCATGTCATCATCGTCCCCAGAGTCCGATCAGAGCCACTGTAACGTTACATCTCTTCAGGTGCTGTATTCCCTGATGACCAGCCTAGGTTGATCCCAGAGACTGCATCATCGGACCGCTAACTGACCTAACTTGCTAATGGCAGCCATGGAAACCCCAAAATATGGTGTTATCCTAAACCTACCCAGGCTTTTCACAGCATTAACCACGTGTTAAAAAGACTTTCTGGTAGTGTCTCATATAGCTGCTAAAGGATACCTTCACAGCATCTTATAGTGTAGTGAAAGGGTTAATAGTGGAATGAATTGACACCCTAGTGTGCCTCATACAGATGCTGTAGAGAACCTTGTGTGGACGCATGAGACATGTAAAGGAGGTGACAAAATGAGGCTAGTTGGCATGAGTACAGGTTTGTCTTGATCCTATGGACGGGTGGGGGGCTGATTGTTCCATAATCAGCCCATGAGTCCTCAAGTTTTTCTCAGATACTAAATATGTGGCAAGTTATTTGATATTATTCAGTGCTAAGTACTTCAACTTCCAGTGGTAGAAGTCTCAATCAAAGAGAGTAAAGAACTGACTAAATATAGTGGATTCAGCTCACACAGACACCATTTCGTAAATACATGGATGTACTACACAAACATCTCTTCCAGAACATTTCTCCTCCAGACTCTAATATTTACTTACTCATACTCCCGTCTGTCTCAAAACTTTTAGCAGTGGATGCAATATTAATGCCACTTTTTTATGACAGGTAATTTGAAATAATCCATTTAGAGTTGTAGAGAGCCCTGAGGATTTGCATTTTAATTATACATTTTGATTCGCTGGGGTTGATTACTTTCATTCTCTGGCAGCAGGTTAATTGTGTGAGCTCAGTTCCGCAACACTGTGGACTTGTGTCATTACTTCTGTGAATAACATAATGAGGTTCTGTTATCCACGAGTGGCATGTTCGCTTCTTTGACAGTTTTACCATCACAGCACATGCAGTATGCGGTAAACTTGTTCTTCAATATTTCAATACTTTAAAGGGATAGTTCAGAATATT
>JAJHUR010092137.1:0-11284 GCA_027495735.1 Lutjanus campechanus | reverse complement strand
AGTCTCTGAAGTGTGTTTTCTCCCATGTGCCTAATTTATATTTACTCCCAGTGTTCAAAGTGACTGCCAGTGTGTGTGTGTGTGTGAGAACAGGCGGAGCTGTCATTGGTTGACAAACGATGAACCGGAGCCAGATTACCATACAAGGAATCATCAACATCAAGCCCGACTAACAGTTTTTCCCTCTGTTTAGCATCCCTGACCTTCCACCTGTGTGCTATTTTGACAAGACTTTAAAGAAATGACACAAACAATATGCATTTCACACCCACACGCAGCGCACACACGAACACTGACGCCCCCACAACACAGCAAATGCTCACACAGTGGCACAGACACAAATGCTTACATATGCAGGAATCTAAAAATAGCATAAGGTCAGGCATTAAAAATAGAGCGAGGAAAATAAAAGCAGGACTCGTTCGACTGAGTCTAAATGCTCTGACAGTCTGTCTTTCTGCATTTGGCTATTTGTGGCGGACGCAGGCAGGCAGACAGGCAGAGAGGGGAGAGGCGCTGGAGATGAAAAGACGGCGAGCAGCTAGTTGCACTGCAGTTCTGCTGCCTCTCCAGCTGGCTCCCCGGCTAATTAGAATGGGGGAGAGCGCGCGAGGAAGAGGAGGAGGAGGTGGAGGAGGAGGAGGAGAGCAAGCATGAAGCCCACACCATTTTCAGCTGTACATGCTCCTGTGGTCAGAAATGCAGCTCTCTGCTTCTCCCCGCTCGCCCTTCAAAATTCAGCTGTCTGGATAATCAGATGTGGCGTGTTGGGTAATGGATCCCTCTTTAGCTTATGGAACATTTTGGGCCATTTACTGGGCAGAGCAGAGGAGCTTTCGCCTGGACTGGATCCGAGCTGAGCTGTGTTCCCTCCGGCTGTTTCACTGACCCAGTGTAATACACTGAACTGTGAACATACTAAGGATAAAAGGTCAATTGTTCAGAAATAATTAGACACAGGCAGTAATTTAAACACAGGAGGCGAGAAAGACTCACTCAGCAGCAGGAGTGGAGGAACTGCTCGCATCTAGGAAAACTGTGGAAAGACATTATGTTAACATTTAGTGCTTTTATCTTTAGTGTTTTATCAGTTTAATGCACAACACCTGGCTTGTGTTACATCCTATTTACTTTATTATAATTTATTTTAATTTTAGGCTTTGTATGTTCACGATCCATGTAAGATTTAAAAGTCTGGTGTGTATGATTTAGGGAGGATCTATTGGCAGATTATCAAGGTATGAAGGTATTTTGTTTATCATTATATAACACAGGGCTGCACGATGAAAATGGCCTAAATGGAATATAGTATTCATAAGTATATTTTCATTACTGTATGATCACCTGAAAATGAGAATTGTTGTGTTTTTATTACCTTTGAAAGAGATGTTTATATTTACAGAAGTTGTTTCTACAGTAGCCCAGTAAGGACAAACCAGACACTGGCTCTAGATCGGGCCTTTCATGAGTTTCATACTCACTGGGTGCAGTATTCAGTTGGTTGTAGTCAACAACCTTATTGCTAGATGCCAATAAATCCTACACACGGGTGCTTTCATCTGTGTATTTTGTTTTCGGCATTTTGCGTTTTGCATGTGCAGAAAAACCAAAGTAATCCTTTATGTGAGTCATTGTAGCACTGCTACAATGTTGGAATTATTATGGAAGTATTAGCAGCAACATGTACTATTTTTGAAAGTACTATGCAAATATATACTAATATTAGATCATTGTCACAGTCACCTTATTCATTTGTTTTTGTTGCCCCACACTCGCCTTTTCTTCCCCCACCCCCTTTCTCTCTTCCCTACAGTATATACCTCATACACACACACACACACACACACACACACACACAACCAATACAACACCAGATGACAAATGAGGTTTTGCTCTCTTGCTTCATGGCCAACTGTCCTGTCCTGTTGAGCTACCCAGGTGCCCCAGTGGCTCAGTGTTTAAGGACAAAAATCCATATGGTCATTTTAATTGTAAAAGCTTTACTTGTTAAAAGTAAACCCAGTGCAAGTCCAGCTTACTGACATATTGCTCTGGTAGCTTTAGGTCATCCAAGAAAATTCTGCTAATGATCCCAACCTCCCAAACCAAACTGAGTAAATCTGAGCTGCAAAGCATGCTTAACTTTGAATCTTTACACTCTCTTGACATGTTCAAAAATACTCCATGATTCCTTTTAGCACCATATCGACTTTATATATTCTGTATTAATATTAGAAGTAACTAGTTGCTGTGGCTAAATGTAGAGGAGAAACAACAATATTTGCCTCTGAAATGTATAAAATAGCATAAAAATAACATAAAGTTAAACCAAGACTTGTCATCATTCAGGATTTTTCTGCTCTTTGCTTGTCACTCACACACATCAGTGTACTGTAAAAAGGAATCTCACCTATGATTGTGTGTGCAAATGTCTTCTAAATACCCACACATCATACTGCCTTTGTCCCAGTGTTTACCTCTGATCTTCACACACTGTTTTTTCTGTCTTTTTTCCACAGGAACCTTGGGAAGTCGGGCCTACGTGTTTCCTGCCTCGGGTTAGGTGAGTTGGTTTGAAGGCTGGAAAATATTCATCTCTGTTTCAAACCCTTCAAACAAAACAAACGTGTCTGTCTCTGCTCTCATTCAGGCACCTGGGTGACATTTGGATCACAGATCTCTGATGAGGTGAGAGTTCTGTTGTCTCTCTCTCTGTTTGGTTGAGAAGTCAATTCCCGAGCACGTTCACTCATATTGCTTTTGTGGAAAACACCCACTGTGCTGTGAGAGCAAATCTCGCAGTGTTTTCAATTATAGACATGTTTCAAAATCCCACCGACCTGATACCTGGAAACTATAGTAGCATGGTGAGATATTAGATATTACAGCTGCTGTATTATCCTCCCTGCATAGTGCCCTTCACGGACGACCTCTGGGTAATTGGAATTTATCCACCGTCTCCCTCTCTCAGTCTCAATTTTTGTGTTCCCGCAGATGGCTGAGAACCTGATGGCCATAGCTTATGAGAACGGAGTGAACCTGTTTGACACGGCGGAGGTGTACGCCTCTGGAAGGTCAGACTTTACTTTACCTCCAAGCATAGATTCAAACTTTTGCTGCTGTTTCCCGTCTTGCAGAATGGTTCTTCATCAGCCTATTTCTATATCGTCAGTGAACAACTACAGTACAGGCTGGGTCGCACCAACAAGGATTAATTTTTAAACCTGATTAAATAATGGTTTAACTTTAAATTATGTTCCAACAAACTATTAGTTTTTTTTCTCTGAACCTATATTAAATCTATTTTTGTTGCACCAAAACCTGAAACTCTGATTTAGAACTGGATCCAGTATTACTTACATTTGAGGGGTTCTAACTTTTAAAATGCCTGCCTTTTTTTTGATTGATCTGGTATCTTTGTAGGAACAGGCTCAGCCCAGTAGAGTTTATGATACGCCTCTTCTTTCTTTCACTCCAGCTGATCTGTTAAAACAGTCTGACGGTTGCTGCCAGGCACTTTCTTTTGTTCTTTATTGTGCTGCTGTCTGTTGTTGTTCTTAGAAATTAGAGCTTCTCTTCCAAGTCATCATGGGTAGGTTAGCTAGGCTAATTAACTTTCTAGCTAGCTAGCAAACAATATAATGTTAACATTTTAGCAAGCTAGTAAACAATGTCATGCGTTGTTACATTTTTAGCTTAGTAGCAAACAATGTAACTTTTTGTTAACTTCTAGCAAATAATGGGGGGTGCAGTGGAAAATACAGAAGTGGGTAAACTGCGTTTTGTTGTCATTGATTGATTCAGTTGATCTGAAAGTATATGAATCAACTTCTCAGCCTGGTTTCAATGCCGTGGATAATCGGAGTTTACTTGTATTTACACCCCACTTAGCCCCACTATAGACTCATATGACATAATCCCCTTTAATTATCACTCATGACCCACTAGAAGTGTGTAGTGGTGGCTGTATGTGCAGAGAGCCTGCCCTCTGCCTGTATTTCCTTATTTTTTTCTCATGTTTACTCTCATTGGATGTTTCACCAACATAAAATGTCATTTTTTATGTCTTGATGACGAAATGCAGAGCAGCCAAAAAACTTCGCCACCCCCTCCCCCCCCTATCTATCTATCTATCTATCTATCTATCTATCTATCTATCTATCTATCTATCTATCTATCTGTCTTAATTTGGGTGAACAAGCATCTCCATATTGATTAAACTATATTAAATTTCGACTGACATCAATGAACTCTCATAAGAACTAATCAAAAATGACTCTTTGTTTGTGCAACCCAGTCTATGTGCTCATGTTTCATATGACATGTCTGTGCATTTTCTGTATGATTTAATATTGTTGTGCAGTGATCTGAAGTTAGCATCAACCCATCACAATAAATGATGTGTTTCTCCACAGGGCGGAAATCACTCTAGGAAATATTATCAAGAAGAAAGGATGGAGGTGATCTTACTCATTTTTCCAAACTGACTCACATGCACGTGAAATGCTTTCTAAGTCTATTAGGTCATGAATTTATTTCTTGAAATCATAATAATCCGTAATAATCCCTCGCTTTTCTGAAATGCACTGCGTTTCTTCATGCTTTTATTACTGTTGGAACAGGCACACCATTAAATTATCTCAAGGGAAATTCATGCTTTTGAGACTAATCAGGCGCTTTAGCTTCAGAGGGACTATAAAAGGATAAAAATGTGAAAATAAACTTCCAGATCACAAAACATGTTGGGAATCCTTGAGATACTCTTAATCTGAAGAAAAATATTTGTATAAATAAAAGTCAACAAACAAAAGAAAGACATACAAAATTGGTCCAAATATATTTTTTTATGTACCGAAGACTGCAGGCACAGAGAAAGAAAACTATGAATGTTATGTTATGTTATGCTTACATAATGTACAGAGTATTTCCTGCTCCTGATCCTCTTGTGTCTTTGCCAGGCGTTCAAGTTTTGTCATAACAACAAAGATTTACTGGGGAGGCCAGTAAGTACAACACTAAAACACTATATGCTTCATTTTAATCAAAGTCCTTGTTTTCATTCATCATTTCAACAGAACTTCAATAATATGTATTTTTATCACTTCACAGAGCAGAGACAGAGAGAGGACTCTCCAGAAAGCACATTATTGAAGGTAGAGTATAGCCCTCTGTTTTGTTTTTTTCAGTCAAGAGCCTGGAATTATTTGATAAAGAATCATAACCAAACACAGGTTCAGAACATATAATCCTACAGCTCAAATATAATAAAATACAAAGTCAAAAATCAGGAAAATCGTCAGTTTTTAGACTTGTGTATTATTACTAAATTTCTATTTATACATTTAAAGATTAATTTAGGTTAGATTAGGGCTGGGTGATATGGGCAAATTTTTCTGTGTTTTAATTTTTGACCAAATACCTCCATAATGACGTTTATTGATACTGTGACAAGATTGTAGGGATGACTAGTGGTGCTTTCACATACATGAACATGACTATGACAATAAGATTTTTGATAAATAATCATCAGTAATGTGGATATAAATACTAATTGGATAAAGGCAAATAATAGAACAGTCTGGTAAGTTCAGAAAATTACGTGACTTTGGTGTGACGCAGCCTTTAAAACCAGGGAAAGACAACACTTATACCATATCACCATATAACAATATACAGACTCTCAGACAATATCTAGCCTCATCAAAATGTCGATATAATATCGCTATATTGCACAGCCCTAGTTCAAAAGTCTGGAGTTTATGCTATGCTTTTATTGTATAAAATGTTTCCCAGAGTGCATTAGTTCAAGCCCAGAACAGACACTCAGTTGCAGTGAATCATTTGATGACCCTTAAGTCTTTGAGCACTGTTTGTCTTGCTCAGTTAAAGCCAGTCCACGTTACATGTCACAGTAAATACATCAACATGCCTTAAAATCAAATAAATTACTGTTTCGTAACTGCTAAAGAAAAAACCCAAGTATGCTCGTTTGCATTAGTTCATGGTTGAGAAGATTTGTTAGTAGGAGATGAGGTGGAGGCATGATTTGATCGAAGGTGAGAATGACGGAGGAAATGCAGACGACGTTGCATGTTTCGGTGGGTTGTCATCAGCTAATTTAGGTCTGTCTCGTGTCTGGGATGAAAGGAAGACAAAAGTGAAGGGGTCAGATGAGGGAATGTAGAGATGAATCTTAATCAGTTCCCCCTCCCAGAAATAATCCTACAGAAAGCTCAGAGGCTATTGGCCTTGTATAGGGTCATTGTCTTTGTTTTTGTAAGTAGTCTGGCCAGGAGGGGACCATTTACCAAGGAGCTGAATGGACTGTTTGACCACCATTATCATGAGGCTCTTGATTTGAGGACATTGCGTAATGAGTGAGCAACATGCCCGGACAGTACTCATATTTGGACTTCATATTTCACATGACTTTGACCTCATAGAAAAGCTAACATAGCCAAGGTTGGAAAGTTGGCACGCAGAGGACACACCCAAAACATTTGAGAAATTTGAGATCTAGCATAAAGTTTTCAAAAATAGTAGGCTCTAGTAATCCTAACACACAGAAAGCCTTGAAGGCTAACTTCTCCACACAGCACTGTGTTGAGCAGAATCAGGAATCAAGTATTTCTTGGGAAGCTTTATTGTCAAAAAAATGTGTTTTTTTCCCAGTTAAAAGTGTTTTTGGGGAGTGTTTTCATAGTCTTTAGAGGGTCTACAGGACAGACAAACAACAACAACCTGTACATTGTGCAGTCATGTTAGAGCCCTTTTCTGAATTCTTAAAGAAGATATTGTTCAATCTCTCCTCACTGAAAGGCATTCGACAACATGGCCACCAGCCTTTATGTGGTCAGCTGGTTGCAGGCATGGCAGAATCAGGTTGCCTAGAAACAATGTGCATTGATTTGATTGGCAGACGAAAGGCGGCGCAGATTCAATCAAGAGAAACAATCAAAAACAATGATCAAAATTTGAGCGCATCATGTCCAATGAATGCAGCCTGTTTTAGTTGGATGTAACACCTTTGTAATCGACAATATTTTGATTGGTAACTGCAGTTTAATTGCATATTTTTTCCTCAGTAACTGTAAGAGATTACAATTATATTTATTCTGTAATTTAATCACATGTAACTAGATACTCTCCAACACAGGTTACAAGGCATAAGACTGAACAAACTGATGCTGATTAATCATTGACCATTGTTTATTACAGGTTTAAGAGGATCCTTATCAAGACTGCAGCTCGATTATGTGGACATCGTCTTTGCCAACAGAAATGATGTCAACAGTCCGATGGAAGGTCAGTTTGCTGATATCTTTGTGCAGATATCATTTGGTATTAATATGTGGTTATATTAAAAAGCTGCAAACACCTACTTCAGAGCGATAAAATAAATGTAATTTAAATGTGACTTGCAGAGATAGTACGAGCCATGACGTTCGTAATAAACCAGGGCATGGCCATGTACTGGGGAACCTCACGCTGGAGTGCCATGGAAATCATGGTGAATGTTGATCTCCCCTTCAGAAAGCCTCACTCTTTACAGATTTAATGCTGTCAGCTTATTGCATAAATGCTGATCGGTAACCATGGCATTTCCTTTCTGTCTGTCTGGCACCAGGAGGCGTACTCGGTGGCACGCCAGTTCAACCTGATCCCACCTGTGTGTGAGCAGGCAGAGTATCACTATTTCCAGAGGGATAAAGTGGAGGTGCAGCTTCCTGAGCTCTACCACAAGATCGGTCAGACATCCTCAGTCTCAAAGCCCTATTTATCTTCATTTTATGATTTAATGTTCATTTTGTTTTATTACAATGTCTATTCTTATTCCTCTCAGGTGTTGGAGCGATGACCTGGTCTCCACTCGCGTGCGGATTAATCACAGGGAAGTACAGCGATGGTGTACCAGAGTGCTCCAGAGCAGCAATGAAGGTCAGTTTGATTTGACCGGCCTCCTCTGGGATTTCTCTCTGTGAATATCAGCCTGAGTGTAATTCTCTGCCCGATCAGTGGGGCATTGCTGTGTGAAATCAGTACTGTATCAATGCTTTTCTCCATGTTGCTCCTGCTGAAGGGGTACCAGTGGCTCAAGGAGCGAGTGAACAGCGAGGAGGGCCGCAGGCAGCTCGCTAAAATCAAGGAGCTCCATCTACTGGCAGACAGACTGGGCTGCACCGCTGCACAGTTGGCCATAGGTACGAGCCCGGCAGAAGACAGGATCGTACAGTGCAGACATACAGAGACTTGTTCTCTGTTTATTTTATTATTGTGTGACTGTGATTAGGATAGACCTGTTTTAAATTTGCATTTTTGTGGAAATGTAAGTGTTTTTGTGTTCATAAAACCATTGATTCAAACTGCTTGTTTCACACATAAGTGTGTGTGATTGTTTGATCATGAAAAGACGACGTCAGAAAAGAGATCTGAGCATGATTTAGTGCTTGGTGCTCCTCTGACTGAAGCACTTCATTCCTGATCAGTGACCTTATTGCATGACTTTTTTCATCTTTGTGTTGAATCAATAGTTTTTATAGTTTAGAAAGCATTATCTGTCCACCAAATCAACTTTATTTATATAGCACATTTCAAACCACAAATGTAGATTCAATGTGCTTCAAAACTTAAAATAACATGTAAGATCATAAGAAAGCATTAAAAACACAATATAAGAAAAAAACATATAAGAAGGTATTACATGTATAAAAAATGAGATAACAGAGAATCATGCAGAGACCTTTACTTGATGATCTGAGGGGGGTCAGAGTTACTCATCAGATATGTTTGGTATGGATACATGTTTAATTAATTAAAACAGCAGCATGTGATCTGATTCCTGCAAATAATTAAAAAGTCAAATTTAGCCATTTTCCTTGGGTATCACTGAGATGACTCAGTCTCACTGGTTTTCTCTCTTTTTTTTTTTTTACAGCCTGGTGTCTGCGCAGTGAGGGAGTCAGCTCAGTACTTCTGGGTGTTTCTACTACAGACCAGCTGCTTGAGAACCTGGGTGCCCTCCGGGTAGATTTTTTTCCCTTTTTTTCTCTCTCTCCCACATCAATAATAGACCTTTTTCATGGCGGCCATATTGATATGAAAGTGTTGTGTAAACACAGGTGTTACCAATGATACTAATTAAGGTCCCATTCCATTTACAAGAGCAGCACCCTGACTCTGTTTGACCTGAATGGAACAGAGCCTTAAAACTTTGTGTTTATCCTACTGTTTCCTGTCAAAATGGCCACTGTGAAAGATGTCTATTTTGCCTGACACAGTTGTTTGAACCAATAGATATGCGTGCAATACAAAGTGTCAAAAGTGACAGATCACAATTTTAACTGATCGCTGTCCTTCGTTCTTGCAGATTTTATCCCAAATGACCCCTCAAACCATTACTGAGATTGATGCCCTGCTGGGAAATAAGCCACACTCGAAGAAAGAGTTGCGCGCTTGAAGATGCAAATCTGAGTGACAGATGATGTTTCAAGAAGACAAGGAACACAATGACATTGGGAAACATCGCTTTTTGCTCTGCTGTATACTCAACAACTTGCATGTCCTCAGCAACATTATGCTTCCAGTATGTGCGCATATCCATTTTGCGCAATACATTGTATCATGTATGAAAAAAAACAGAAGATCTCTCAATTGTGAAAAAAAAAAAAGTCATATATTGCTCACTGCCGATTGTTCACAGACTAATTATTTCTACAGAGGGGGAGGCTGAAGAGACAGAGACCCAGAGAGGTTGAAAGATATTCAGCTGCTGTCAAAGCAGATTAGACTCTTGTTAATCAAATGTTCTAAAGTGGAGAAAAAAAACAAAAAACAACCCACCTCTGTGCTTAAATGCAACTTTACTGCGTGAACGGTGCTTTCATTGGACATCTGAGTCTCCTCCCCTCGCAGCTGCCTGTTATTCTGTATGATGTTTAGTACCCAGCAGCCAGAGAGCCAAAGGTTAGTACTCATGTGTCTAGCCTAACATTTCCCATAGTGTGCATGTGACTGGTCTGCCACGCTCACTGCTTTACAGGGTTGGGAACAATGGCTTACTTGTAGAGTTGTCTGACTGTAAAAAGAAAAATCTAATCCAGTCTGGTATAGCTTAAAAAAAAGAAGTCACATGCTTGTGAAAAACAGGCAAATTGATTCACCAACACATTTTTACACACGCTGAAATAATTGTGGAATTTAAGCACACATTACTTGATCTAAATTAAAATGAAGGGATTACTGGCTTTTAAATTAAAGGGACAGTTAGGATGATTTGAAGTGGGGTTGTGAGAGATACTTAACAATAGTCAGTGTATTACCTACAATTGATGGCAGTCGACACCCCCACAGTTTGGAAAAGTAGAAAGGAGTACCAGCACAGAAGCTAAGCAATGATCTGCATCTAAAAAGGTCTAGCTAAAAATCAATATCAGTTTAAGTGTACACTATATTTAGAATATTTTCACTGCTTTACTTTGCCACCAGACGGCCTGTCTGATGGGAAAATGTCGCTAGACAAACCAAATATCTCTCACTAAACCAACCAAACCCCAGAGGCAAAAATAAAAGTCATTTTACCTCGCAGAACATACAGTATGAGCTGCTCTTCTACCGTTGCCTTGATCTGTGCGTTTGTTTGTGTTAATGTGTGAATTCAGTGTTTTCAAAAGATAGTTCGGATTGACTGAAGTGACGCAATAACACAGTCAAACTAACAGATCAAGGCAACAATAGACCAGCAACTCACATGTTCTATGGCAGTGTTTCCCAACCTTGGTCCTCAGGGACCTCTGCCCTGCATGTTTTAGCTGTTTCCCTGCTCCAACACACCTGATTCAAATGATCAGGTTGTTATCAGGCTTCTGCAGCGGCTTGATGACGAGCTGATTATTTGAATCAGGTGTGTTGGAGCAGGGAAACATCTAAAACATGCTGGGCAGGGGTCCCTGAGGACCAGGTTTGGGAAACACTGTGCTATGGGGTAAAATTGCTGATTTTGCAAGTGGAGTTTAGTTGGCTAGGAGAGAGGAGCTATTTGGCTGATATAACAACAGTTTCCTGACAGAAAAGGCTGTCTGATGGCAGGATGAAGCAGTGGAAATATTTTAAATATAATGTACACTTAAACTGATAGTGATATTTTCAATGGGACATTTTTTAAGTGATGAAATTTGTTTTATTCTTCAAACTGGGGGCATGTCAGCCACAATCTACTGTCGGTAATACACTGACTATCATTAAGTACCTCATACTACCCCACATCAAATGATCCAAACTTTCCCTT
>JAJHUR010092135.1:0-17067 GCA_027495735.1 Lutjanus campechanus | reverse complement strand
TTCCAGGAGATTCAAATCTGCCCTGTCCACTATATTTATTAGAAATCGTATGACTGCTGTTTGTGGTTGTGTGCTTATTCCACATATTTTGACAGTTGTGTCTACAAAGAGAGAGACAGGCAGACACACACACACACACACACACACACAGAGACAGGCAGGAGAGAAGTCCCTCCTTGCAGATCATAGAAGGTGATGGAGAAGAGCGGAGGAACACAATCAGTTTGTGACAGGTGCTGAGAAATGCGCAGCTTTGCATCGTGTCCGTTTCCTGTGTGTCCCCAGTGTCAGTGTTGTGTTTACAGCTCATTCTGCTGCCCCCATGTGGTTAGAAGGGGTTTATGTTATTAGTAACACCTGCTTTTGCTCTTATGTCAAGGCATGACTGTGAGGAAGACCTGTTGGCCACAGATGGCTGCATTGTGTTGTCCTCAACCAATTCATGCTCCAAAAACACTGTTCATCATTCATAGGAAATGAAGACAACTATTTCATCTTATCCTTCTGGTCAGCTGTACAAGCTGCAAACACAACACTATAGACATTATAAATATTATATGCACTATTAGATATGCACCATTACACTTTTTTTTTGTTCTGATTGGATTCACATCATTGAATTTAGACATCTGCTGATGCAATACAATACTGAGATCAATGTGCTTTTTTCTAGATGTTTATGATTATTTATTCTTATTCTTATTCTCATTATTATTAGTATTAGTATTGCTGTTCTTGATTATGGACATTATTTTCATTATTATTATTATTATTATTATTAGTGGTAGTAGTAGTAGTAGTAGTAAGGAATCAGTCTATGGAACAATCTGAACAAAGAAACCAAAGAATCCAACTCAAACATTACATTTAAAAGAATAATTAAAGCCAGTATGTTAAGGAAATATAACGAAATATGTTAGTTATATTTGATTGGATTGTTATACCATTTTGAATGGCATTAACTGAATTGTAATTTGGGAATTAAAAAGGTATGTGACTGTCTGTGGTGGCCGGCAGCTATTTTATTTTATTTTATTTTTCTTTATGTTGTTGTTGTTTTTTGTTGTTTGTTTGTTTGTTTGTTTTTTTAAATTACATTTTTTGTAAATTGATTTTGGGGATAAAGGGGCAGACAAAATAAGATTCGTCTTCCTTCTGCTCCCTTTCATTCTAGATTGGAGAACGTTTGTATTAGATTGTATTTTTTTGTTTGTTTATTTTATAAATGAATGAAATAAAGAAAGAAAGAAAGAAAGATTACATGAGGCTGAAACTGAACTTTGGTCTGAAAAGCTTGTGTAGTTTGTGTAATATAACTTGTGTAATGGGCCATTCAACCTATGTGGGGCGCTGTACGATTCTGGATTGTGACTTTCAGCTGACAGGCTCAGGATTGCGTGAGGCATTGTTTAATTTTGCTGTTTCATGGTCCAAATGCAAATGTTACTGTTTATTAATGTTTTTAATGTGTTTGTCATACGCATGTAATGTGTTTGCAGTGTGTTTGTTCAAAACATTGCGGTTTACATTTGTAATTGTCACATTTTGTGCTGGTTTATTGTTACACTGTGAATGAGGCTTAGCATCCATTTGGAGTTTTTGGCCACCTGATGAATGCGTATTTACTCTTCTAGTTGGTCTCCACCAACTCATTATATTTGTCAAATATCTGTCTCTTTAGCTGCTAAATTTCCCACCATGTCCACCTGTTACTCTCTAACTTTGTCAATGTGCCATGTGATGCTGGGCAGATATGTACAGTAAGTTTATCAGGTTTTTTTTTTTTTTCTTGCCATAAAAAGCTGCCTGCTGTGACTGTAAACAAGTTTGATTAGAGCAACGAGGATGAAGTCAAGTTGTGGCCCATAAAGCTAAAAACAATCAGCTCGAAGAGTCTAAACTGCTCCGTAGAGCTGAGGGGAACTGTGGATGCTGTGATAATTCATCGATATGAGCAACTCTCTCACTTCACACGCTGTGCATGAATCCATTGTGGTTGACTGATGTAAAAATATTGGGTTTGCAGCTCTTCAGGTTGTTTGTAGTCAGTTTATACCTTCATTTCACCGGGGAGGGTTTACTGTTAAAGCAAAATGAAACGTACGTTGCACAGAGGTGCGTTGCTATGGTTACCTGCAGTTTAATATGCCTTGTAAACTGGTGTACTGTGGGCACACAGGAACCGTGTTTGTGGCGTATTGTTTTCCAGATTTAATGGCCTCCTGCCAGCCAGTCGGAAATAGCAGGAAAAAAGTATTTTATCGGCCATGGTATAAGAGAGGAATACAGGGCCTCATACTCAAAGCTTTATTTTTCTTTCTAAATTTGGAACTGACCCTCTGCATCAAATGTATCTATTACACAAAGCAGGCGCTTTTCAAAGCAGCACAAAACAGAATAGAGCAGACAGGAGCAAAGAGTTGTTTCTGCTCTAATTGCATGCAGTGGCTCAGATATGTGACCTTTACATTAGCAGCTTAAATTTTTCATGAGAAATATGATCATGAAACAAATCAATACTAATAACCCATATGTTTGGGAAGGGTGTTTAAAGGAAAAATCTGTAATATATTTACTGTAATTTCTCAAAATGACTGATATGCAAGCAGAGATTATGGAAACATGCTGAATTAAAATACTGGCTTCTCTGACAACGCTGTAGCTGTGGTTTCCTCCTTTGAAATTTTGATTCTAGGCAGGAATAACTGTTTTTGTTTGCCCGTTTCATGTTAATTAGAGTTCAAATTGATGCCGAAAGTTTGACGAATGAGTAAGTGTCTGTTTATAAGTCGTTATAAGTCATTAATAATCTTTCAGAAGGAGTAGATGTTTATAACAGTTCAATTGAGCAAATTATTAATGGAATTTGGCAGGCAGTGAGACAGACAGTCAATTAAGTCAAACTCCAGAGTGAGTTTTTGCTCCCAGGATAACACACTTAACTTTACTTTTTTTTTTTAAAGTTATGTTTTTGGGCTTTTGTGCCTTTATTCATAGTACAGCTGAAGATAGACAGGAAAGGGGGTGAAGAGAGGGGGGAATGACATGCAGCAAAGGGCCGCAGGCGGGAGTCGAACCAGCGGCCACCGCAGAGGACCAACAGCATCCAATAATGGGGCGGACGCTCCACCAACTGAGCCAAACGTCCACCCCCACTTAACTTTACATTGACAGACAATTTATATACAGCCAGTCAACTTACAGTGGAGGGCTTGTCCTTGTTTGTTATCGTTAAATTACAATGTTGCACTTGTCTTGTGCTCCTGCAGTGTTTCTGCAGCCTGCCTGAGGTTCCACCTAATCTGGGGTGGAAGGGTGGGAGGGGAAAAACGCACTTCGACCATATTAAACCATATTAAATAGGGACTCAACCTACCTCAACCTCAACCAACGTCTTGCTCCTTTTATTGCTTTTTTCCCCCATAATTATACATTTCATTATGGAGTTTGCTGCCGGGAGGTCAGGGGCCCCGTGGTGATTCAGGTATTGGTTTCCGCCTGGTTGAATAAAAGCACAGGAGCACCATCATGCCTGTGCCGTGCAGGATTGTGCAGCTGTGTTTGAGTGAACACAGCCGAGGATGACTCAGAGGGTTGTTGAGGAGATCCTGGTGTGTTGCTGTGTTGTGAAGCCCTCTGCTGGTGAAAGGACGGCAATGCAACCAAGAGGCTCAACACAGCATTTCAGACAGCAGCAACATTTGACTTTTGTTTGAATCTTTTCATCTAAATATTAATCTAAATTTCAAACACACGTTTGTATGACATGATTTCCTAAAGTCACATGATGTGGAGTTCATGATGGCAACCTTTGATAAGCTTAACATTTTTCTTACCAATATAAAGGGGCCCCTGAGCAAATGGAACATGTGGAGCAGCTACAGCCCCACTATTAGATTTGGCGGATGTGTCCTTTTGCATTCTGATAAAATCAGACGTGTTTAATATTATCTGGCGTGGCTCTCTCCAGCGCCAAACATGAAGCAGCAAACTAGGTAGCCAAAAAACCTCCTCAAACGCCATCACACACACGATAGACAGTGAATTAACAGTGTTGTGTCAGTGTTTAATTCTCTGTGTGTCTGCTCTGTCATCTGATCTGTTTTAGTGAGAAATCTTGATTTTTCAAATGCCTTTGCCTCTCATTCCCACAGTTTTGTCCCACTAAAATAGTGCAGCTAACCAACAGAAGCTGGTACACAAGCTGAGGCAACAAATCCAAAAAAAAAGTGTGTACAGAAACACAGTTTGTCTTTATGCATTATACTATACTATATGACACACAAGGAGTTCCTAACTAATGTCATATTTCTCAACCCTTTAACAGGCACCCCAAGAAAAATCAAATCTAAGATTCAATATTCAATTAACAAAACTAAATGAATACAAATAGTAATGCATCTTGAATCTCACAGAACTTTACAATACTATGCAAATACAAAAAGTAGAATTTGCACTTTTTAAAAATGACATTTATGCTATTCTACTTATTTCAACATTTCCAGCAGGTGGATATAATGGGAATTAGACACTCTGTTCAGTCAGGTGAAATATGAGGTTTCAATCATTGAAATTTGGTCCTGAAAAAAGGACGACCGTATGGTTACCATGCCTGGCAAAGTTAAAGCAAGTCTGGTGTAATATTTTTCCCAGGAGAGTGCAGGGAACTTTAGTTTAATTATATATATTTTTTAACATACTGTCACACTGCTAACTGCTAAGTTGTCTGACACTGATTGCTGTAAGTTCTTTTTTTTTTTATTATTACTGGTTACTAATGTCTGTATTGATCACTGATGGTGCCTAATTATGTTAATTGTCAGCTAATTGTTTCTAACAGCATTACGCAGTAAATGTTGCCTTTTGCAAGCATTTATCTGTTAATTCACTGCTAAAAGTATAATAAAATGAAGAACGAATACTTTTGTATAAATAGTGCAATTTAAAGCGAGCTATAGTAGTTTTACTGGTCATGACTGAAGACTCTGTATTGCTGAAAATGACACTTTCAGATGTTAAATACTTTTCAAAAAATTCCAGCCATATTAATCTTGCACCCTGACTATAACTAGACACCCATGCCAATATGTATCTTTGCTTTTTTGTCAGTGTTCCCTCAGGATCAGACCCCTCGAGCTCAACAACGACCCGCGGCTGGTTCCGCAGGAAGCCCGTCCACCATCGTCTGGCGGGCGCCCAGCGGAGCAACTATGACCTGCGGGAGCGGATCTGCATCGGCAGCATGACCGCCCTGGAGACGGCCGTCTACCAGCAGGTGCCCACTGACGAGGCAGAGGCCCAGATGTTGGCCAGCGCTGATCTGGATGACATGAAAAGTAAGAATAAAGTTGTGATATAACAGAGGGCTTCTGGGTAACGGTGTCTCTGGTTGGTTGTGTTTGTAGCCGTACTACAACATGACCATCTAGAGAGTATTCAAAAAATATTGCTTAGCCTATTTAGCTTTTGACCAACTAATCATGAAAGCTTGATAATCAATTTTTGTTTGTGGATTTTGCCACAACCAGTCAGTAATGAATGACGCAGTGCCTACCTCATTTTCAGTTGACATAGAAGATGTGTTTGTGTTTTTTTTCCTGGAAGAGTTACCTTGATGTTTTCCACAATGATTAATCAACACGTGGAGTGAAAATCTACAGCCTTTAAAGGGACGTTGCACCCCAAAATCAAAAATGCATATTCTTCCCCTGGCATGTAGTGCTATTTTTCCATCTAGATTTGTTTATTGTGAGTTGCAGAGTTTTGGAGATATCAGCCGTAGAGATGTCTGCCCTCTCTGGCACTCTCAACCACAGCTGTTGCCATGGCACTCGGCTTGTGGTGCTCAAAACACCAAAAAAATACATTTGAAAAATTTAAAACGTTTTACAAAGTTTAATGTTAAAAATTTTTGTGTAGGAACTACTTTCTTTCTAGTATTAAGAAAGTAGTTCTGGTAGATTCTACTGCAGAAAGAAAGTAGTTCCTACCTGAGAATACTCACAACAAGGTGTGTGGATTATCTTGAGTGAATGGGTCATGATTTTTGGAAAGAGACACTGGTTTTGAATTTTTCAAATGTACAGTATGTTTGGTCCTTTGAGCACCATAAGGTGAGTACCATTTATTTTTATGATGTTGGAGAGAAGGCAGACATCTCGAGAACTCTGGAACTCACACCAAAAATTTCTTCATAGATAAACAGACCCACAGACCAGAGGAAAAATATGTATTTTTGATTTTTGGATGAACTGTCTCCTTCTGTAACAGAGTTGTGTCTGTAAGTCGACTTACAACAACCAGCACAACCACGTCAATCTCAACCACAGTTGTTGCCATTTTTGTGTCACAGTTTTTCTGGGTCTGGCATAGAAGGTTAAAGACATAGTTTGGGTTATTTGAAGTGGGGTTGTACAAGGTCCTGTCAGCGTTTTAAAAGGTTTGGATTCTCAGAAGTCACAAAATACCAGAAAACAATCTAATCGATCAAGGCAGCGGTAGACCAGCAACTCTGGCTTTGGAAAGAGCAATAGCTGGCTTATATAACTTAAGTTTCCAGTCAGAAAAAAGCTGTCAGTTGGCGAGATAAAGCGGTGAATATAATCTAATCATGGCGTACACTTAAACTGATACTGCTTTTTTTTTAGGGGGCTAAAATATGTTTTGCTGCTGACCCTGTGTGCACCAGTACATTGCTTAGCTTCCCTGTAGGTAATACACTGACTGAGGATAAGTACCTCGTACAACCTCACTTTAAGTAATCAAAAAAAAAAAATCCCTTAAATATAATACCAGACATTTTATTAACATTAAAAATACAGAAATGTTGGCAGCAGTCGATCGGTGTGGATCCAGGCTCCATGCGGTCTCTGCCAGCCTTCACTATCTTATTGTACACCTCAGATTAGCGCACACAGGTAGATAACTACCTAACATGCTGTGCCGTGCTACAACAGGCTGATGCTCTTCTCAAGCTGCAGTGAAACATAGCATGAAGTAACAGTTGCAGTTGCTATAAAAAGTGATTAATGTTGACAGGAACAATGTTGGAGGTGTCTTGTTATACAATTTAAACAGACAACCGCAAGATAATTGGAGATTCTTGCATTCCACGGCCCATAAAATCCTCTTTAACCATGCAATGCCAACTTGTGGTGCTGTGCCATAGCAGTGATAATTTAAAGGGACTGTTCACCCCATAATGATGTTTTTCCCAACTCGATAGTTTTGGTGCGAGTTGCTGAGTTTCGCAGAAATCGGCTGTAGAGATGTCTCCCTTTTGTCAAATTTAAAGGCATAGTTTGGATTTTTTTGAAGTGGGGTTGTACGAGGTACCGTCCACCAGTCGTATCACCACACTGAAGGAAGCATCTCCTGAGAGACTCGTCCTCAAAAACCATTTTGACCAGAACTACTTTCTTTCTACCTCAAAGAAAATAGTTCCTGCATGAAACTGCTCATGAAAAGATTGTTTTGAGCGACCAGGTTGTGTTTCTGGGAAGAGACTGAGGTTTTCAAAAGTATATACAGCAAAATAAGGAGAAAATAAGGAAATGCAGGCTTGTAGTGGGTCACTTGTAGTGGGTCATAAGTGATCATATAGAGGGATTATATTGATATTGTTTCTTAGAAGAAATGTTGCATGCTATACCTTTAACTTTGAGGTCATTTTTAGACCATCGTTTTATTACTTCATTAGAACTCGGTTGTGAAAAGAATTGCAGTGTCATAATCCAGTGTTAAACAGAGATGTTATTTTCAGGTAGTTTTTTTTTCGTGTCTGCAAATATAGTAGAATATTATGAATCACTTGCTGTTTTGTGGCGTATTTTGTTCCTCAAACTGATGACTGCGCCAATTCACTGCTACAAATAGCCTGAAAAATTACCTTTGTATTTGACATATGCAGTGTAATGAGAAACGAAAACCTCTGAGCAGGGGGATGGGAGATGATTTCCTCTGTTGCTAAATGTATCTTCTGAGATGACTCAGTGTTACTTTTCACCCACGCTTCAGTAAGATTGGGGGGGGGGGGTCCTTCGTGAGGTGTCTTTTTCTCGCGTGGTCGTTATATATCAGCCAGAAACTGTGCGCTCCACCGGCTCTCCATCAGACCTCCATGATAGCGGCACCTGATGTGGTTGCTAGGATATTAATGATGTAACTGCCAAGTCTCTATAGCAGTGGATGTAGTCATGCATGAAACATGTTTCCAGGTTGTTCAACATTTAGACTGGATTTTCAGTTTTGCTTTTTTTTTTTTAAAGACTGCAGGTTATAATGGAATCCTGCTTTTATGTTAGACACACTAATGACATACGAGGGATGAGAATTCCAGCTATTAGTCAGATTAAAGGGACAGTTCACCTCAAACTCAAATTTTTACCCACAGGGTAAATTATGTGTTATTTATCTGTCTAGATTTTTCTGGGGTGTGAGTTGCAGAGATTTGGAGATGACAGCCATGGAGATGTCTGCCTTTTCTCTGATGTAATGGGACTAAATGTCACTCAGCTTGTGGTGCTCAAAGCATAATCAAAAATAATCCACAGACCTTGTTTTGAGCAGTTTCATGTAGGGCTGCAACTAATGATTATTTTCATTATCGCTTAATTTGTCGACTTTTTTCTTAATTAATCAATTCATTGTTTGGTCCATAAAATGCTAGAAATTGGTGAAAAATGTTCACCACTGTCTCCCAAAGCTCAAGACGATGCCTTCAAATGTCTTGTTTTGTCCACAACACAAAGATATTCACATTTTAGAAACTGAAATAAGAGAATTTGGACATTTTTATGGAAAAAAAAGACTCAAAACAGTTAAACAATTATTGATTAACTTAAAAGTCCATTTCTAATTAATTAATCATTGCAACTCCAGTTTAATTTCGGAACTACTGTCTTTCTAGTAGATAAAAAATGTAGTTCTGGTAGATTCTACTGCAGAAAGAAAGTAGTTCCTACATGAAACTGCTCACAACAAGGTCTGTGGATTATCTTGAGTAACTGGGTCAGGATTTTTGGAAAGAGACGCTGGTTTTAAATTTTTCAAATGTTTTTCTTTGGTTCTTTGAGCACCACAAGCCGAGTGCCATTTAGTCTCATTATACTGGAGAGAAAGCAGACATCTCTACAGCTCATATCTCCAAAACTGCAAATCACACACACAAAAAATCTGGATGGATAAATAGCACCACTGGTGAAATTTAATTGGTTAAAATGGTTGGTTAAATTTAATGTATTAGATCAAATTAGTATATTACTTTGAGGAAAGAAGAGAGAAGACTGAGGATAATTGCAATAAAAGATAAAAAGTGTCAGTTTTTAGTTTGCTCAGCACTCCGATGTGAACATACATGTATATGACTTCAGACTCTTGGCTCTGAATGTCTGTTCTCTCAACAGACAGTAAAGGAAATAAATGGTCAGCATCTCTACCTGACAGAGAGCTGGATACCAGTCTCTTGATGTCATCTAGTTGTAGGACTATTTAATTGCCAAAAAGAACATGTAAATGTCTCTGTCAGAATTCCACTTTCAAGCTGCAAAATATATCCAGAAATAACATATTTTGATCAGATAGTATTTTCACTTCAATTTTCACTTGAGGGCTGGATTCATAATCACAGTGCCCTCTGCTGGCAGTGAAAAATACTACTACACAATCATGACTTTTGTAGGTATTTTGTAGGACATTTTAGCTTTTTAATTCACAGTCCATCACTTCTTTCTGACCCTCTTAAGCAACTGGATCTACAGTAGGGCATATCTATTGTGTAATTTAATTTATTGTAATATATTGTGTGATTCCCTAAAGAAAGACAGCATTACCCAGCAGCTACCGCTCTTTGTTTTGTAGTTTTTTGTTTTTTTTTCAGTTAGCCTCCAAAACAGCAAAGTAGTTTAAGCTCCTTAGTATTAAGTGCTTCAATGTAAATATAGATATTGACTTTTAAGTGTGGCTTATGTTTTTTTACATACTGCACTGTAGGGATTCTTGTCTTGCTTTGCCCAGGGACCGCTTTTGCAAAATGACAGCAGGTCAGGGGCCAGTTAATAACTAAACTTAAATTTAATAATAAAGTTCTTTATCAGATAAAATAAATAAAAATTAAAAGGCTCATAAATCACCTTTCATTGAAATTCTTCATTTTTACATGAACTAGATTAACTTGGTGCATGTATTGACTGATAAATCAGATATTTTACTGCATTTAATAACAAAGAAAGTCCCTTATTAATAATCATTAGTGAGATACCATGTTGCAAACCTGTCCTAATAAAAGAGGGGCCGGTGTGCTCTGTGCCATTAAACATTTCTTTAAGCTCTTTTTAAAAACAGTTTTACTTGTTAAAGGTGTAGTTCCTGATGGCAAACCTTGCCAACAGTGATTTGCACTTCTTTTGAGACATAATGCATACGTTTATGTAACTGTTTTTCTTATTCTTCTGTCATATCTCTAGTAAATTAGACTGTAATTCCCGGGGACTGCAGTTCTGGATATATCTGCAAGTAAAAGATTGACGACACACAGAAACACAGATAACAAACACCATATGCGAAGTCCCTTAACATTTTTGGAGCAAGTTTGGAGCGGGGTGGAGGAATGTGGATTGGCGGAATGGTGGGACAGACAAATGCACAAACACACCACTCTCCAGTTACTTTAGGATGAATAATTTGGTATAAACATGATTTTTTTTAAAATCTTACTGTTATTGTTTATTGTTCCCCTCTGTTTGTCATAGTGGTCATGCTGGGTAGCCTGTTACAACATTTATTGACTCCCTCGGCGCTCTGGTGATGACCATTGACAAGTTTTCTTACTGCTGCCAATGGCTTGGCTCCACTATGGCCGTCCCACACGTTCTGTCTCATGAAAACAACCCACACAGCTCCCGGCCCCCACATGCACTGCCGAGAACAAGCTCCCAATGAAATATAACACAAAGGATGGAGGACAGAGACGTTAACAGTATCTGTTCAAATGCATCAAAGCAGCGCATTACCACCCGTTTCAATTGTCTTAACTGCAGTTAAGAATGTTAATGAGGAAATTAGTGACACAGGGCAGAAAATAACATTTAGCTCACACCTTCATCTCCTCTTAAAAAGAAACAGATTCTTCACATTAATTCACATTCAATTATTACAAAGTAGAGACCATAACAAACAGAGTTATACAGAACATAAAAGAAAAGAGCTAAACATACATTGTGGGCTGCAGCCCCCTCTGGTGGCAAGAGTGAAAAAAGACATATTTTACCTTTTAGAATAATTTAAAAATATATATTTAACAGTTTCCTTTTAATTTCTTGTGAAAAATATAGTAAAATTGAAGGATAAACATGTACCTGGTTTTCTACCAAAGCATCCTGACATGCCTGCCTGCCTTCACCTCAGCTCAAAGTTTAGAGGAGCTGCTGAACATTCCTGGCCGCAGCAAATTAAATGAGAAATCTGTAATATATTTACTGTAATAAATCATAAAATGACCACAATATGTCATCAGAGAAACACTCTTCTTTGACAAGTTTACATTGGCAGACAGTTATAAACAAATGTTCAAAGGTTTATGGCTCCAACTCGCTATTTAGACTGCTGTACTCATTTTTGCACATACAAATGATACATATTGCTACTTCAATGGTGCGGAAAACATAAAATAGCACATTTCACTTCACTTTAAATGTGCAATATGTAAGAATTAGTCAACTGTCAAATTCATACCCCATAAGAGAATAGGTGCCATTTGATAGTTTGTCAAGTTAGCCATGCAGCTGGTGGTCCAGAGGATAGGGGGATGTTGGTGTTTACACCGCTGGCACAGGAGTTTTGGACTGCAGGAAAGAGGAATCTTTCAGGAATTCTGGTGGGAACAGGCGAACCGGGGCTGACACCAGCCTAATAGACCAACAGAGACCAGTCTGTCAGCAGGGAATACAGTACTGAGTTGATTCACAGTGGCTCTGACCAGTACTCTGACTGAGACAGTAGGTCCTGTTGAGGGACACGAGAGACATGAAGCAGGAGAGGAGTGAGAGGGAGGTCGGGCATCATTAAGTGCCCACCTCTCGGGGCCTGAGTGGGGGTTACAGTGGGGTCAGCCCTGGAGTGCTGGGAACAATACCTGCCAAGAAAACCACCTCAGTGTTGTTCGACTGCAATCAGACTGGAGGCTGCAGTGGCTCTCTATTGCCTCTTGAGGTACAAAGTGGTATTGCGAGACAGGACGAGCCAGAGCTAGGTGGTTAGCATGCTAATTTTAGTACATACATGCCATCAAAACTGCTGTTTCCTCCCATTCTCTTGATGATTTTAGTTTATTTTTTAATCTTTAAAATTTAAACTTTTACATATTGTACCTTTATTGTACCAAAATAGTAAAAAAAAAAAAAAGGTTGAAGGGAAAAAGGGACACCATACTCAGCAGTAAGAGTGAGACTTTTTGTGCTGCCTGGAAACTTTTTGCTCACACAGAGCAGCAACTACATACCTTACCAAGTAAATAGTAGAAGATAGAAAGAGAAAAACAATAAAAGGAGGGGAGGAGCGAGAGATGGGGAGGCAAAATCTCTTGTTGCCAGAGAAATACTCTCTCTCGCAGCATCCAGGGGCATTAATTAACCAATGCAGCAGTCGATTCCCCTTTAGCAGCAATCCTGCCCCTGGCCTTTCCTGCTTTAACAGAGCAGAGTGATCATTGACTGTTTAGGAACCATCTGGAAACAGAAAACAGGGCACCCAGAGTCACTCATTGGATTTGTAGGGAGTGATGGTTGACATTGACAGGCCAGATACTGTATATCACCATCGTATGTCCATCTGTTCTGTTTTGGTCATCCGTAATGTGGTTGGTTTTATTATGAATTTTGGCTGATCACATGAGCTGCAAATTTCAGGCCAGAAGCTGACAGAAAAGTGAGACTTTCAGCCAGTGACCATCACCTTCGCTGGCTGAAATCATAACAGACAGACAGCATGTGAGTGGTCATCACTTTACAGAACTATGAAACCAAACAGACATGTTATAGTGTGTCTCGGTCAGATAGTTTGGGCTGAAAAACTACACTCTGTATTGTAATATTTAAATGAATGATTTGACTTTGGACTCCAACAAATCAGGCTTTGCAGGGGTGTGGGCTTCTGTATTTGTGCTTAAAATGTAACAGCTGTGAAACAACTTTGTACGTTTGACCCATTCAGCTCTAGAGAGCACATTGGTCACTGACAGGAGAAACTAGAGATCGTCTTGTAATGGGATCACACCAGCTACGATACCCGGCAAAATGCTGACATGAGTGCTACAGTACATTACTTACATTTTTACATGAGTACTTAGTAATCATTGGGTCAACCCACCCCCATCCTCAAACTTTATTTTGATCTCAACCACACACCTGTAAAGCTTTGTGACTGCTTTACAAACATAGTGTGACTGCAATGGTGCGATAGTGACGTGGTGACGTTCCTGCAACATTATACATAAAAAGTTACATTGCAGCAACACTCTGGCAAAGACTACTACTACTGAAGTCTTAGTAGGGACGTTGCATGCGACATCCTGGTGATATGAAGTGTCATTGTCTCCAAAAAGTATTGGAAACAGTAATGGGATAGTTCATCCAAGAAAGAAAATTCGGTCGTTATCTACTCTAAACCCAACCTGTTTGGAGGTTGGGTTTAGTTTTTTTTTGGTCCACAAAACACTGCTGGAGTTTCACAGGAAAACGGTTGCAGAATCTCCCAAACAATTTAAGTGAATGGTGACCAGTTTTCAAAAGGAAAAATAACCCCCAAAAAAACCCCATAAAATTCCTCCATACTGCTCATCTGGTGCGATCCACGTCTCCTTAAGCCCCGACTCTCTAAGCTAAGGAACTACAGTGAAGATTTAGGCTGGAAACGTGGTGTAAATGACGTCTTTCAAGTCAACTTAGCATGTCAGGAGTCTAGAGGTCTACGGTAGATCCTGCTGTCTGCAAGACCACATTTTGCCATTATGACACACACACAAAATCACAAAGTGAAAATAACCACCAACACACACTGTCATGGTTGGTTATTAACCTAACATACATGTTTTTGATGGTGGGGGAAACTGGAACAGGCTCACTTGCTGCCACTGTTCCCTCTTTTCATTCACTCTCTAGCTCGCTTCGCCGCACTCTCTCTAAAACTAATGGACACAAAACAAAGGTGATATCGCTATTCTGAAGCTGCAAGCCCGACACAGCAGTCGAAGCTGGATACACGAAATAAACAAAGCGAGGACACAACTGGAGGAGTGTCATCATTTGGTTCATGAACTCCGCCCAGTTTAAGAGATATGTCAGGATGACTGTGAGGCAGTCTGATCGCCAATTTATGTCACACTGGGTTGCATTTCTCCAAAAGTTGATTCTGTTTCAACTTTTTGCAGCAGAGGCCACTGTGTTTTTTTTTTTTCTACCACCCCCTGTGGTCCCCACTGCTGCAGCCTAAATGTACTAACCTTATTCAAATGAATAGGAGCACTGGCTTTTTTGCCGCAGCACCTGATTTGGTCTGAATACAGCTTAAGGCCCACAGAGTCATGATTCATGGTGGTTAAATGATGCTGCTGATGGCATCATGTAATTTTGAGATTTTTGAGTGATTTAGCAACTAGAGATATGACATGGTTGGAGGAAAGAAATCGTAATGTTGAGATAACTCATAATTTGTCTTCACAATTTTTTTTGCGTTTAGAAAACTCAGACCCAACCTATACACTTTTCTTCTTTAAAAAAGAAAAGTGAATCTTTGTGTTTTAGAAACAAAAAAATATATATTTCAAAAGACTGTTTGGTAATTTTTTAAAGTCAAAGTGAATAATGGTTAATGATCTAAAATTTTCACTTGCAGTTATTTAATTTACAAGCATCCAAATAATGACAAATCGGATTCGCAGCTCACTGTAAGCATTTTTTAAGGGTTTCTGAAACTCTAAGGCCTCATAAAGAGGAAAATTAATTATCTCACCAAAAGATTATTGGGCGGCAAAACAGTGTAACTTTTACTGGGGATTTTGTCAGTATACCATGGCCTCATCAGGTCATTGATTACTAATTTTTTGTTAGATAATTGTGAAAAATGTTGATCAGTGTTTCCCAAAGCCTAAGATGACACCCTTAAATGTCTTCTTTTGCCCCCAACCCAAAATATTCAGTTCAGGGGAGGGGAAAAAAACAACAAAATATTTACGTTTAAGAAGCAGAAATCAGAGAATTTTTGATTTTGAAAAAAACAAACAGACCTCAAACCAATTAATTGATTGTCAAAATAGTTGGCAGCTTCATAAGGGACCTTAGTCTGTGATAACATGTAGTCGTATATCACAGGAGGGTTTTTAATCAGTGTTGAAGGATGTTCTTTGGTCCACAGTCTTCTGTGCTCAATTATCAGACAGTCTCTTAAATTTTTAAATAACATTATTTACAATATGTACTTTAATGATTCAGAGCTGACTTGAATGGCTAACACCAAAACTGATTTGAATTTGTATTTTGTATTTGTGCAGTGTAATTCAGAGTAATTCTATAGTGTAGCAACGTGTTTCTGCTAACAGTGCCAATCAGAGATCAACCTGTGACAGCTGCTGTCACATATGAGTGGGTGCAACAGGCGTTAAGCAGACCAGCTGGGAGAGCTGGTGGCATCTTGTGAGGCGACAAACAGCAGCATCGTTTCATCAGGTTCTTTTCATGCAAAAACAACATATATTTGAAGCTATGTTCACTAGAAATCTTTGGAGAACACTAATTGGTTCAGAGCATAATATATAGAGAATATATTATAATACAATAAAACACTAATTCTTGAGAATTGGGACAAAATCGTATTTTGAGGGAGTTTTGACTTTTACTCTTCAATTATGCTGGAAAATATGTTTCAAAAATCAAACTCTTGAAAAGATTAACATAATTTCTCAGCATAGTTGTAGTGAGTAGCCATTTTATTTTATTTTTTTAAAGTTAAAGCTAAAAGTTGTCTTAATGCTAATCAAATTACACATTTTTAATTAAAGCGCACCATGATAAGCTGCGGAGTTGACATGTTATGTTATGACTGAAACACATCTGATAGCAATAATATTTAATGAATTTGTGGGAAAATTGAAAGCTGACCAGTGCTTGAGCAGTATTCCCGCCTTTTTTAAACCAGGAAGTCAGATAAGGGAGCTTAGGGTATAGCCTAATGTTTTTTATGCCTGATTAAATCGTGTTTTTAAAAAAAAATAATAATAATCTGACGGAGCTTATGGAAATCTGTGACACAACTTTAAACGTTTTCAAAAAAATTGAATTTTAAACCAAGATGATAATAATAGCACATTTTCATACCTATATTATTAGTATGCATTCTTAGTTTTAGATTTTGAAGGCGCACATTTAAAAAAAATAAAATGTTTGAAGTTGTGAATTCTTGTCTGACACAGGGAAAGTTTAGAAAGTAAAAAATGAAAGCAAACCAAAACATTTAATAAAGTATATATATATTTCATATGTATAAACCCTTTAAAAATAGATTTTCTGCCAAAAAACTGGAATTAGACTGCTGGCATTAATAATTTCTCAAGTTTTTTGATAGGACATGATTTGACTTATTTGTCAAGAATGGCTGATATAATCCAACACAATATATAATTCATTTTTTGTTAAATGGAATATATAGTTTGAATTTAAATCACACTTTTAATCAGAAAAATCTCTGTATTTTCAAATGGCTCAGCCCTATAATGAACATTTTCAGGAGTATGGTTTTACAAGCTGTCTTGAAGAGGTACAGAATATTTGTCTGGTTTCATCCAGGAGTCATGACTGTTGTTTTGAACACAAATAGAACACAAATAACTACAACACAGTTGCTATCGAGAGAAAAGTCATAGTGACACATTGTAGTGAATCATACTCTTAAGCTACTTCATAAACTGAAAAGAAATACAAGTCAGTAAAAATGAAAATACCACATTCTTTCCTACAAATCCTTGTACTGTATGTGTACACATACACACCCACAGACACACTTGTATACAAATGTGGACAC